>KN716454.1:135512-147531 GCA_000816705.1 Dictyocaulus viviparus | reverse complement strand
TCATGCACTGATCACGGAATTGATCATGCACTGATCACGTGGCTGATAGAACTAACACAATAGAATTAATACTAACAATTCTACGAGATTTATAATGATATAACGACAACGAGTTTAATGACAAAGGTGGAAGAAGATTGGGTTGAGCCATGAGTGAGACAATGGAGGAGATGTTTACCGTAACTGCTTATATAGGGAGGAGGCGTAGACTTCGGTATGAGGAAATAATGTCCTTTTAATTGTAGTCAGCTATGATAGTCAGCTAAGTTCATTTCCAGAAATATTTTCGAAATTATGCCCTTTATGATCCTTTCCAGAGGCATGTCGAAATTATGACCTTTTATGAATCAGGACATTTGCACTTTCGTTTACCTCCACCATTTCTAAGTTTCGATACAATGACTCATATACCACAAATTAATATAATAATTAATATGTTTTTACTTTGCATGTAATTTGGGTGATAAAGTAGAGATTACTCGACAGAGTATTCTCTACATGAAATTTTATTGAATAGCTTTTACAAATGCGCATCAACTTCATTGATAAATTTTTTACCTCATAATGTATGTTTTAAAGATCTGAAAATGTGGTTATACAACGCCGCCAAATCTGCTAAGTAGGGCAGATTAGGTAAAAAATCCAATCCAAGCTCATTCATATTTTCCTGTGTCATTTTTGCATAGTGAGCTTTCGCGTCATAGGGTTGAAAGATCGTTTTTTTTCCTGTTGAAGACTAAAACGAATCGTTTTCCTTCAGGCTCTAGATTGATTCGTTTAAGTTTTTGTCATTGTAACGGTCTCACCAGACTCAAATAACTCGCTGTGCATGATTGCGAGAAAACCCCACCCCCCATACCAATATGATCCTTCTTTATTGTAAGTGATAGTCGATAATTTATCGCTTTTTTCTGTTGAAGCAATAGAAGTCTTCAAAGTGTAGGGAACAGGTGCTTCTGCGCAAGAATGCCACTACATTTCGTTTACATTTTAGTCGAAGCTCTGCAATCTAGTTGTAGGAACAATCGCAAAAAGCAAAAGCGAAAAATTGGGCCTCATTCTCTTGATCCCGAAAGAGCTCCTAGTTCAGCAGCGTACTGTAGAACGAGTAAGAAGAAGCTGCTAAAACCTTAGGGCCAAACTAGTTTGCCTAAACGTAAAAGGACTAAGATGACGACCTGAACATACAACGGACGAACGCTTGCATCAGAATCCTCTATAGACCTCCTGAAGTAGCTAATATAATCGAATTAGACGTTATCGCACTGACCAAAGGAGGAATTTCTAAGACTCATTTCATTATCGAGTGTTATCGAATTAAGAAGCAAGCGAAATTACTCAATTCGTCGTTTTAGACGACTTATTATCAAAAACCACTTCAAGATGTCAGAATACACAAAAAAAATATTTTCACGCGCTACAGCGTATATTTTTTAACGCTTTCCTTTTTTTAACCGGTCAATTCTGTAAAAACGGATATACTACAGAATGCAAAAAAGCGAGCCAGAGTACAGGTGCGATTAAGAAAAAATTGGGAATCTTGGACACGACATCGGACTACATTAGTCATTCCCTAAATTTATTGGCTTACAAGGAAATCGGATCAATTGTTCCTTGCACACCTTTTCACAATGTATTAAAAATCTTGTATCAAATATACGCGGAAATTTGTTTGGTTTTTTTTCAATCAAAACAATCCATAAAAAATCTGCATATGAAGAGATTCAAGGCATTGCTATCTCGAACATTTGCATAACTTTATTGAATTCATAAATGAAAAAAAAACAACAGTCCGAATGCAAGAAATGTTATAAACCCCTAATTTGAAAATTTGAAGATAACATGCGTAGCTGTGACAAAACTGTAATACCGAATGGTTAATATACCGCCTAATAACCTGTAAGAGATAATCCTTATACAAAATGCTGATATTCCGTATCAATCAGTTTTGCGATTGTGTTCAGCTGTATGTTTGATGTCCCTTCGTATATCGTACCTGGAATATTAATGAGTATGGCAGTAGCCACAAAATAACCTAATAGATTTCTGCGATTACCTATTTTAGCGTCCCTGTAAAATTTCTCCACGGGATACTCCTTGGTGAATCCTACTCCTCCAAGCCACTCAACACATTTCGAGCTCGTATTAGTTGCCACCTTGAAAAAAGCAAAAAAAGCATAGCTTTCTTATAACCTAGTATATGTGTCGATACTAATGATATTTTTTGTCAAGCAATTTTTTAGACGAATGTTGTAAAACAGATATTGTCGGTTTACCATAAAAATCGCAGTCTACACTACCACACGTGCCCATCTACTGCCAATTCAGAATGAGAGAAACAACGAAGAAACTAGCGATAATAGGGACGAGACGTGCGAAAAATCACTATATTTAAAAACAGGCTGTAAATTGCCTGAAAATGGCGCTAATTTAAGCACTATCCCATTTATTAGAACATTTTCTAATATTGTGTTAATCCATAATTTAATAAAAACTGAAATAGAAGTAGAACACTTACAGCAGCATATCTGAAACTTAACAACCATGAGAATAATTTTCATTAAAAATTACCTTGAAAAAACGACGAAAATACTTGCCTGAGACGAATAAAGTTTTGCCATGGCAGCCTGTTTGACAAACGGAATACCATTATCCTCAAAATGTTTAGCTTATCAAAGTCACCTTACCAATATTGATCGTCATAATCTAACATCATAATATTACATACCTTCATTCTTGCTGCATTATACACCAAGAGACGGGTCGCCTCAATTTCTACTGCTACTTGCGAAACTTGATGTTGAACTCCCTGAAAAAGTTTACATAGTACAGTATGAAAATGATACAATGCACTAGTATAATGAAATTTTGAGGATACTTTCCTATTCTAAATTAAATTAGTTACCAATACATTGCAGGAAGATAATGAAATAATCTTTGGTATTGATTAATACCTTGTGGCAAAATGCGCTAACGCATTCGTGCTCAACGTGATATCGTGGAGGTGGTTGAATAAGTGATTGGTCTATAGAGTGACTTGACTTGACCACTATTTAACAAGTGAGTGCTAGGTATCTTACCCAAATTTCACTTGCACCAATTTACCGAACCCGGAGGTATGGCGGGCTTGGTAGGCCTGAGGGGCTGCCCGCGAGCTGATTCGGGCCGGCGTATCACTGCGGCATCTCCACTGCGCTCCCCATTGCAGGAAACATGAAGCAAAATGGATATCCATTCCAGTCGCCCATATAATATTTTTAAAACGACAAAAAAAACCGTTATGTATTTGAATGGCATAATTTGTAAAAAGAGTAAATAAGGTGCAAAAAATAAACAAGTTCACCAAACATGGAGACTACACATACATAATAATAACAATGATATAAATAATGGAACATTGTAAGATAAATAGTTGAATACCACTATAATAAAACCCTATATAATTTAACGATATTAAACAAAGGGAAAACCTAGAACTGTAGAGTGCATAAATCTCTTAAAATTGCAGTTTTCTTATAATATCATATTATAGGCTATTTCCACCTTATATGAATGGCGTTAAATGTGAACTCTTTAGAATAATAATATAAAAAAATAAAAATATAAACACCCGTCAGGAATGGTTCTTTGTAGACTTAGATGAAAGAGGTAGTAATTACCTTCGATACTTCTATATAACGTATGATCGCTTTATGCACATAACAAAAGTACAGTAAAAAAATCAAGAAAATGCACGACTTTACCACAATGTTTTCAAATAAAATTTCCTGCCTGAAAGTCGATTATTCTAGACCCAAACTGTTTTCGTTCTTGAAGGTACTTTACAGCACTATCAAAGCATCCTTGCGCCAAACCCAACATCTGGGCACCGATACCAATTCGGCCAGCATTCAAACATTCAATAGCATATTTGTATCCTACAAAAAAGCCACAAAATAGAAAAAATAGTGTGAAGCCATTTGACAAATTTTAGGTATAAATGACATTAAGACAGCACTACCAAAGAAGTTGCAGCTCACATTTATTAGCATCAAACATCTTTGCATACCTATAGTTGTTGATGCCTTTTCTGAAAGAAAAATTGTACCTTTCCCATAATCACCGAGTATGGATGATTTAGGCACCCGTACATCTTCAAAGTACACAGGACAAGTGGATGAAGCACGAATTCCTAATTTATCCTCCTTCTTTTCCACCGATACTCCTTTCTCATTTCTATCCACCAAGAAACATGTAATACCTTTATAGCCTTTAGAGGTGTCTGCATTAGCAAATACCTGAATAACACTTCATAGCTTGAATAGTGATAAGCATACACACTACTCTCTAGCATGAATTCTATGGATGACACTCATCGCTAGTATTCGTCGCCATTTGAAAGAATGATGCGAATATTTCGTAAATGTCGATTTCAGAACTAACAAGAAAAAATGATGCATGACCAGCATTAGTTATCCATAGCTTCGATCCTCTAATAAGAAAATCGTCCCCGTCTGCCTTCGCAACCGTTTTCATAGCGAATGCATCCGATCCTGAACCAGACTCGGACAAACAGAATGCGCCAACCTAGAGGAAATTGACCTTGTGTCTAGCTATGACGTCCTTAAAATAAATAATGGCTGCCGGTGAGCTATATCCTAGCAAAAATAAATGAAATAACAAGGGCAACGGAGATTTCTTCTTCAAACTAAGCACAGTTGCCAAATTTTCCATGGAACAGAAATCCCCTTTAATGAAAATCATGAGACTTCTTTACAAAAGAAATGTTTTTTCCACTAACAACTAAGATCCTTGCTTGTAATAATTAATGAACTTGTACTTTATGGAATTAAAATACATTTTTACTAAGAAAGATCACATTATTATATTGCTTATTTTAATAATTGGACGAGCTATAGAAATTTTAGAAATGAACTACCTAGTTACAAACCAAGAATACAACGAAAAGAGAAATTTAATTTACTACTTTCAAAATAGTATCAAAACTAACCCATTCCGTGCAAGCCTTTGGCAGATATTTCTTCTTTTGTTCCTGGGTTCCTAGTTGTAAAATTAGTGGAATTACTAGAGTATTTTGAACATCGACGAATACAGATACGGATGGATCAACCTGATCTCAAAGTTTGAGTAAATAGAAATGCATGAATAGAAGGTTGATAGATAGACCGGAACGAAGTGAAAAATAGATCGGTGGGATACAAAATGCAAATAAATTCTTAAACACTAAAGGTTTACTAATGTTGAGATAAAAGTTCAATAAAGCTAATAACATTGAAATTAAGAATAATAGTTCGTTGCAGGACAAGACTATGCAGATATTCGAAAGTCAATCCCATAGTCTATAAAATTTTGACTACAAATAACTTAGTATAACTAAACCAGGTATAAGAACACGTACAGATATGTGGCCCACTATTACATGCAATTGCAAATATTAACTGAATATTACACCTTGGCAAGTTCCTCTATTATAAGCACGGAATCAAAGAATGACGACCCTGCACCACCATAAGCTTCAGGAACTTCAATGCCCATGAACTGGAAATGCATCATTGGCTGTATTCACGTTAGTTATTTAGAAATCATCTATAGTCCATATAATACTCCGATATAATATTCAAAACTCAGAAACAAATCTAAATCTCAACTTGGTCCTACGAAATTTATCCCTGAGTTCCTAAGGTAGCAATAAAAATCAAAACTCAAATGAACTAAGGAGGATAAATTACTCCATTTTCAAAGACTCCAGTGATCACTGATTGGTGCATTTGCGACTTCTCGTCCATTTCTCGTACTAACGGCTTCACTACGTTATTTGAGAAACGCTTCACTATAATTCATATGTGACATATTGAACAATACTCCAAGAATAAAAAAGTAATTTTGACAGTATGAAATATTTGTATATATATATATATACATATATATAGATTATCTTTTATGTTCTTATTTTATTTGTAATTATGTTTGAGTCTGTCTTTTCTTAAGCTAAACCGTACGTTCATATGGGGTTGCTGACTTAGTATTCGACTAATGTGGTAAAATAAGTATAGACTTTGATGTTTATCTCATACTAACGTATGAACATCGCATTTAATGGTCTCCACAACAATATCATAAGAAAAAAATGTGTGGTACGTCCCACAGAGAGATGCCGCCGAGGCCTATCAACAGCTTGATTCACGACGAACCACCATGTGCTACAAGTAGGCGAGGAAGAAATTCGTGTAATAATTGATCACTTTTCCTCGGTAGTGTAATGGAAACCACGGCAGACCGGATATCTGTAAGTGCGGGTACGAATCCCGCCTGAGGTTCCGAGTTTTGCGGCCATCTCAGCACAACTATGGACATTATAATTGATCACTGTTCTACAATGTGTGAAGATCAGTGATTTATGTATGCTGTGCAAATTACGATGAATATTGTTTCTTTCAAAACTTTTACATGTTAATTATAAAAATTTATCTTTCCAATTTTCACAATTAGAAATCTCATATCGAAATGGATTCTTTTTTAGTGTATTCAATTGACTAGTCACCATTATAAAAATATGGATTTAACTGCAAGACTTTGATTTTAAAATGGTGGCAAAAACAATAAAGAATGGTAATAGAACTTTTGTGCAATAATGAAATTCATATTGATTTGCACAAAGTTCGTGTTGTGCATCATGGTTCTCCTCCTAGAATGATATCTAGCTTGCCAGTTGTTGCCATTGTGAGGCTACATGGAGCGTCTGCAAACGGCAAATAGGATGTAAATCGTAAAACAAGAACAACTCTGCACATGTACTGAACCCACTTAGATTCAGATATCATGTCTTTGGATCGACTCTACCATGCTCAGGAGGCCAAGCCTTCTGGCATGCACATACACTATTCATGCATGCATGCTCGTGCTTGTGTATGCGGACCGTAGCTTGCACATCGATTAAGCCAAAAGCCTGCCATCAAAGATTGTGAAGTATATGGTAGGAGGATAAGAGTTAACTCCAATAAATAACCACTACACTGGAGTTATTATCTATAAACTGGCAAGTTGTACTTGATTACGGCACCTAGCTCCCATGGCAAAATCTACGAGCTAATCGTGGATATCAATAACAAAACAAAAGAAAGGAATATCCACTGACGTAGTAAGAACTACCAATACGGCATCGTTAGGAAGGACAACTACAGCAAACTGCCAAAATCTCAGGGAACAAGGTGACATTTGCATAGACCGCGAGAAGATCAGCACCAAATCCTCTAGCGATAGCAGAAGTGTTGCTACCGCCAATCAACTTGTTAAATTTGGAATAGTTATGAACATTGTTATTTGTTGTGACACTCTCAACACATTTGGTTCTCTGGTAGCATAGGAACGTACGCTTTGACCAGAACCATTCTCACACAATCAACACTCAATTACAATTTGGCAAACAAAAGGTGTTGCCACTTAAACACGTAAGTGGTACATGAACTATCTACCGTACCCGACCATGTTTTAGTTCAAACATCCAGTCATAAGCAAGAAAAGAAGTTTCATGGATCAAAATAAGGAAAGTATGGCTGTGTTACGATAATATTTTCCAAATAATTTTCTAGTATGGTTAGTTTCCAAATGAAAACGCGACCGACCTTTATAAGGACTTTTTTGAAGACTAGGATCTGTAACTTCCAAGATTGGCTATCTATTAACCTTGGCATTCAGTAAATAAATAGTTCGTTATTCCTTTTTTTGAGCAAACACAAGGTTTTTAAACACTTTATTGAAACAGCTAACGTTTCGGCGGTTTTGCCCTCTCCATAGCCTGGAAAGGCCAGGTTATTCACTAATCCGCCAGTCGAATACCTTTATTACGCAACAGAGATAATTATCAAGCCATAACATAATACACTTATGGTATACCGCTTCATTGAATCTTCAACTTTATAATGATGTAGAAATTAATCACATGGGACTCACATGGACAGACAATACACCTTAATTATCCAACAATGCTCTTATATACTCTATTATGTCACCTGTGATCTCGAGGCATTCCTCTCATCAATTCATAATTGAGGTCATGGAATTTATCCAAGATGCCTCAATAATTTTTCGCGCCGATATCTTCTGCGCCAAGTATGGTGACTACTACTTAGGAATTCTCCTCGTTATGTGTCCGTCATCTATTTACCTCGCGGAGAATTCAACCTTGATGTCAATTTTACTACTAGGTGCTTTTTTATGCGGATACAAAGTGACTTATACGTTTCGCCAACCAATTTTCCCAGCATGCTTTGAAATGGATCAGGTAAACGGTACCTGAGCTCATGCAACCACCTTCTCTACCATTCGGGCATATGGTGCAGTTATTGGTGTCGCAGAGACGGTCATATCAAAGACTAACTGGCGTTTTGGATTTGTCGGTAGAATTCCAACAATCCTGACCGATTCATCTAGACCTGCTCTTTTTATACAGCTTTTTATAGATGAAGCTATGTTATATGAGAAAAAAGGCAGGATAAACGGTATCATAATTTCATTGAAGTTTTCGTATTGCGGTACTTTATTTCCTCCTCTCGCGACTATTTCGACGAGCTGTATACTCGTAACCATTGGAAATGGCTATTTGTCGAGCCAATATTACGGATTCTACCTTCTGTCTGTTTCCCGTACATAGATACTGAGCTAAGATATTTTCATTGCTTGGCTTTCGACAGCATTTTGTAATTTAGCTATTTTCCTATAATTTGATTTGCATGTTCAAAAATGCAACTAGTTTTCTTTAGGTTTCTGACGGATTAGTCTTATGTACCCTGACCGTTTGTTTAATAATTGAAAACATTTATCAATTTCTATTTCTGTAGAACAGATAGTAAAGCAGTAATCTAATATCTACTCGAGACATAAAGACATTAGACAGGTTAGGTGCTAGTCTCTGTCCTATTGCCAACCGTTTTATTTGTGCAAAATATTTTCCAAGCCATCTGAATATCGAGCAGTTTAGGCACTCTTTCAAGAAAACCACGACTTGCTGAAAAGACCATACATGTTTATTGTTCGGTGTTTCATAAGCAAGCAACACATGGATGGCTTTTAAAGCAATCATTTGACACGGTGTATAAAGACTAGTGACAACGAATGACTTCATTACGTATGCGTTATTTGTAGACGCATTAAAAAAACGGTTCGGAAACATTAGGATGTCTGTTAGATGGGCTGGGTGCATTGTCTGTCCATATGGTTTTCACGTGACCAGTTTCTACTTCATTACAAAGTAGATGACTCAATAAAGTGTTTGAAAACCTCGTGTTTGCTCAGAAAAGGATTAACGAAGTAGAATTTGTGCCAAAATCACCTTATTTAAATACGAACAAACGGACATCAGAAGGTATTATCACAAATGTGTCTTGGAAAAAAAGGCAACTGAAACACGCTGCAGTGACTAATTTAACAAGGCTATCAATACATATCAGCTTTATAATATCTTTATAGAAGGATCTGCCGACAGTATTGGTAGAATACCAATACCAATGGTTCAACTACATATTCTTTCCGCTTGACCAAGAAACCTTACTGAAATCAAACCACTTAAGATCCTACCATCTGAACTCCCTCCGAGTTGCGATAGAAAGCATGAAAAGAAGACGAGCTCTAGTAACTAGTTATGCATACGTTAATTACCCCAAAACCAAAATTGTAATGTATGCAGCGGCTTTCCACATTGCAGATTAGCACTGGAAACTTTACACGACTTCATATTGCCCACTGATCATACGTTTATAAATGACGTGAAGCTAGACTGGTCGAAAAAATAAATGTTGATGAAAACTTCCAAATATGATAGTGTTATTAGAAGTAAATAGTAGCTATGTGATATTTCTTTGCATGCCTACCAAAAACATATTCACTAACAGTAATTACGTTAAAGGTCTTCGAAATACGTGGAAAAAATAGTACAACAATAATACGCACCAGTACTTTTTAAATGTAACTCATGTTCGTTTAGTTGAGTTATTGGAGCAGGTGGATTACCATCGATATCACGTCTAACCTTGTCTACGGCACCGGAAAGAAGCCTTCGAAAATTCCGAGTACAAGTTATAGGTATGATTGCACGTGTATGAAGCATCCCGAAGAGGCACGACTAAAAATATAAGGGTGAAGACCAAAAAATGTATTCGTTGAAAATGAATCACTGAAGAACAGATACGGTACTTTGAATGAAGCTTAACATCAAAATGAAGGAAACAAAGCTACATTTTTATAATATGTCAGACCAGCTAATCAACGACTACCAATTCACATGAAGAGCTAACATTTTTTCAAAAATGAAAAGCAGAACAAGCAAAATTAAAACGATTGCTTTCAGTTGACCTCAGAGGATTTGCAATAATTTTGTATAATTTCTTGTCTCGAATGGCTCGAATGGGTGTATATGAATAAATTTTTAGTGCAAGAAAATTGTTTAATAGTTGACGAAACGATGAATAATAGTTGATAGCTTGTTATCATTGATTTTGAATAAGTTCCTAAATATACGAACAAAACCATCGCTGTGAAAATAAGATTACAAAACTCTCCCACGTGATACATCAAACGTAGTAGCAATGAAAAATTGACTATAATTGGATTTTAGGTGATTACATGTATCACCTGCATTCCAATCGTCAACAGAGTAAGGCGATGCCAGCTAATTATTCCCTTCTTTCATTTTTTCCTTTGGCACACGAGAGCATTCTAGTGCACTCTTCTTTTCTCCAGGTACTTTCATAGCACTACAGTTCTATTTTTTAGGAGCTTCTGCAATGTACAATGTACTCCTCAAAATATTTATTTCGCCTAAACCTTATGTGATGTCGCCTTCGCTGAAGCCATTTCTATCTGAAGCAAGTGTCGCCAAATCATTTATTCCAGGAGTTTTCATATTTTACCTCCAATTAAATTTATTGGAACATTGCAGCGATTAAGTTACACCACGTGGTGATGCCTTTCTATGCAGGGCTACTGTCATTCGATTTTTACCAATTAGATAAGATAAGATAAGTTTTGACGTCGATCAATCCCTTGAGGCGGGATGCGCATACGTATTCATGCTCAACGTAATATCGTGGAGGTGGTTGAATGCGAGCCCGGTCTATACAGTGACTTGGGTTGACCACTCTTCACCAAGTCAGTGCTAGGTATCTTACCCAGATTTCGCTGGTACCAATTTACTGACTCCGGAGGGATGGCAGGCTTGGTAGGGTTGGGGGAGGCCCGCGAGCTGATTCGGGGCGACGTATCACTGCGGCATCACCACTGCGCCCCTCTCTGCCAATTATTTTACTGTAATACGAGCGCTGGGTGATGGTCCATGACATAAAACCGTCAGGCGTAACACTGAAAAATTTCACCGGAAATAATGTTTTACAAAAGGTTTCACAATGTGGTGAATTTTGATTTGTGCAGAGCTAGCTTCGATTCAACTCAAAAGAAAGTAAATATCTTAAATATCAATAAAAAGACCACACTAGCTTTAATCGATTCGACAGCCCCACATAAGTTGAAGGAGAACACCACGATTTGGAATGATTCTAATAAAAGTCAATAAGAGTAATTTGCATCACACTTTTCTAAGACCCTTGTAGGCAGATCTCATCATCAATCAGGTGATTTTCCTGTAGTCATTTTCCGCCCATCAGAGTTCAGTCGTTTCTTAGGCTTCAATACACAGTTCACATGCGTGTAATACCCAATCTTTGATACAACGGTCGCCCGACCATTGATCGTTGACGTAAGTCAAAATTATAATTTCAGCTGCTCTACGCATGAACCTCACGAGTGATGATCAGAAAACAGATAAGATAAGATAAGATAATTGTTGGCGTTGATCAATCCCTTGTGGTGGGATGCGCCCCCGTATTCATGTTCAACGTGATATCGTGGTGGTTGAATGCGTGCCTGGCCTATCTAATGCCTTGAGTTGACCACTCTTCACCAAGTCAGTGCTAGGTATCTTACCCAGATTTCGCTGGTACCAATTTACTGACTCCGGAGGGATGGCAGG
>KN716454.1:114888-125629 GCA_000816705.1 Dictyocaulus viviparus | reverse complement strand
GATCTCATTATAAATTTATATAGCTAGTAAGTTATTCTCAGTATAAATTCATATGACTAGTAGGTAAGATGTTTCAAATGTTTGTTTGTAGAAAGCCAAGAGGGAGGCTACATGGTACCTGTGGAACAGAAGCCTCAGCAGACAGTCGTATCCGACTGAGTGAATAGCTGAGTAAAATAAATTACGCAGAAATGTAGATGTGTAACGTACTGACCTGTTGTTGAGTACTAAATATATGAATAAACAGGGAAAATTCCAGATCTTCTTGGGAATCTTTTTCTAAACGTTTAAAATTATGGCTTTTTTGCTGCAATGTGTAAATTTGTGTGCTGCGTGAGCTGTACAGAATACTACTACATATTACCAGAGGCGATCTTGGGTAAAAGCTGTCGAAGAAAAGATGCGAGTTCAAGCGCACATAAGAAGTACCAGCAATAAAATTTTTGGACTATCCCAATTAGTAATTAATTACGAAGGAAATATCGTGCTTAGTGCATTTTTTCAATTGTTAATGAATCGGATTTTAACGATTATCTTTATGTAAGTTAGGTACAATTGTTCGTTTGATTGAGGCACCAAGCGATAAAATTGTTGATAAAGATGACGTGCTGTTTATAAGCTTCAAAGATCTAACGATAACAAAAGTCATAGCGAATTTAAAAGCAGAACCTATGACATCATTTGTTGCGTTATTGTGGTAATGTTGCAGATCGAAATACAGAATACATGACGGAACAATTTGCTAAATTGCTGAATGAATCTGCCGTGTTACTTTTAGTTACTCCATTGGCTGTTGTCTATCGAGGTCAACCTGACATATTAATTTTCACCGAAGTACGTTTAATAAATTCGAAATCAAAGCGATTTATAAAAAACGCAAACTAAAGCATTTCTCCGTTTGTTTCGTGGGTTATCAAATAGAAAATATATTTGTGATTCATTTCTCGGAAGTGGTTATGCCATTTCTTAAAATTTTGTATTTGTCGGCAGTTTTTTCTGGATTAAGGTAACATTATCTAGAAAATCGTGAATCTTTTCTTTTTAGAACATGTGGTGTTTGAAGAGTACTTTTATTGCCATGTAGCGCGCAATGACGCAGTGATGGAGGTGCCGCAATGAACGCGCAGACCCTAATCAGTTCGCGAGCGCCCTCCAGGCCTACCAATCCTACCACCTCTACTGGGTCGGTAAATGGTACCAGAGAAATCTGGTGAGATAAGTAGCACTGATTTGAGGAAGAATGGTCGACCTAAGTCATTCTATAGAACAGGCTCGCATTCAACTAACTACCTACACAATATCACGTTTACCGAATGCGTAGGTTCATCCCACTACAAGGAATTGCTCAACGCTAAAGGGTACCTTATCTTTATTGATTTTTATACATTGCTGTGTTTGAGTGTCTTGGTCTACATAACTTTCAATTTTCTTGATTGCATCGTGCTCACCGTTGTTCAGTTAATTTTTCGTTGTGTTATTTTTCAAGTATGAGTAGGCTTTCTAGTTTTTTGACAGTGTGACCATTAAATGGTTGGACGTGTGTTTCTCTTTTTGTTCCGTCTGCTGGAGTACGTACTTTAACCATACGTGCTAACTTCCATGTATTACATTTAAGCAATTGATCGATTTAAAGAAATTTGAGAACATTGTTTGATAGCATTGTTTCGGTAGGATATGAGAACTTGGTAGGTGTAGTTCCGACATTCTCCATATTGGATGAAAGTTGGCATACTCCACGTCCGGCAAGTGATGGTCCACTTTTCATTTCCAGTTATCATCAGGGTTAAGAAATGCTTGATTTCATTCTAATCAAGTCGATATGTGTATTTGATGACTCTATCCAAATTCATCTTATTTAAATTTCATCTAATCCTCAATATTTCCACACTGACCTTATCATTCGAATATAATCCAAAATGGTTTGTTGAGTCAAATTAAGCCTTCTTGTTATTTTCGATGTTGTCAAAAAGGATCTTGCTATAACGTGGTTTTAATAACGTTATATATCAAATATGGTCACTCAGAACGTGGCTTATCAGAAAGAAAATTTTTAAAAAATCAGTTGTTTTTAAATCTTCTTCATTTCCTATGTTAAACTGTACCTTAACCAATCAATAAATTCATATATGCCTCTGCAGCATTTCGGTTTAATAGGCTGGTTTCTAATTATATTGAATGTATTGAAATAGACACAATATGTAGATAAGGGTCATATGAACATGATGAAACTAGACCTCAGAGATATCTGGAATTATGTGCATGAACATTTTAAGGCTTAGAATTGACCTAATCTGCTAGTCGCTGTGAATTGAATGCTAAATTGCACAACTATATAAGCTTAGTTCAAATCCGCAGTCGATTTTGGCTCTTGAGGTCTTGATGTGCTTTGAAATTAGGTGATGTTTTATTTGAAACTAAATCGAGATATTGATAGTATTTTGAATATAAATGACAACTAAGCTATGCGTATGATATATTTTAGTTAGCGAAGGAATATTGGAACTGTGACGAAGGCAATTTGTCGTTGCCACGAAATGCTGAAAACCATCGCATCGTTTCCTCAAATGATATTCTAGCTTGTGCTCAAATCCTCGAAGGCATTGTAAAGGTAAGGTGGTTCGATGTACAACTGTATTTATTCTCCTTCATTTGTTTTATACTTGCAATAATTTGTTGGGATTATTCACTCGTTGCGAAGATAATGCAAGTTTTAAAGCATGAACATTCAAGTGCAGTATTTTTTACAGATACTAGTCCATTGTTTTCAATAACAATTGAAATTTTTAAGTGATTAATGGCTTGTTAATATTCTGTCAACAACTTTATAACACTTGAAGAAGTAAGTTGTTGAGTCACAGTGGTGTTGACATATTATAGTGTTGGCTGTATGATATGAATGGATGACCTTGTTATGAAAAGCTGTCGTCATGTTATGCATTGCTGCAACTGGAAATGATAATTTGTAAAGATGTTTGATTTTTGAGCTTAATTATCTGCAGTGAACCTTTGTCTGAGATTTTGACTAGCTCCAAGCGATACCACAAGACATGCTGACGTAATATGCAGTTATTCCTTCAATATGAAATCTGAATAGACGATGTTTTATTGTCATCTGTGCAAATATTAAGTGGGATACTTTTTGTGAGAAATTATTTTCTGATAATCCTTCATATTCATAAAGTGCTATCAATGCGCGGAATATTAATGCAATTATCTATTTTCATTAATCGACCCAAGTACATTATGAGAAGATTTAAACAAACAAATTTTGCACGTTTCGCATCTCTGACAGGTCGTTAATTTCAAGTGACATGCAGTTGATTATTTTCTATATCCCATCAGATTATTCAGAGAAATGAACATTCCTAGAATAGCTTAGATTCATTATTTTTAATGCTTATGTGGATTGACAAGGAACATCTTCAAATATTCAAATATTTATTAAAATCACTTTTAGTCGTGTTTTTTCACTGATAGAAATCTGAAATCTATTATATTGATCATTTTGTAAGCTGAAATTGACTTCTTAATAGATTACAGATAGTGAATCGTAAATCTCAGAATTTTGAACAAATTGTACATACATTGTAGTTACTTGCCACAACTTATTGTGAATCAAAATGTACTCATTACCTCTAAACTTAATTCAACCACCATAACCTGGATCGGTAAATTTTGTGACAAATCTGAGGAAGATAAGCAGCACTGACTCGGTAAAGTGTGTTCAACTCACGTCACTCAATATACCAGGCTCGCATCCGATCATCTCTACCATATTAAGTTGAACTCGAATACGTAAGCGTATCTTTTAAAGATAGATTAACACCGAAGCTTAAATATTTGGCATTATATATGTATTAAATTAGTTTTTATATCATTGGATGTTCATAGTTTTGCCACACAAGGTATACGTTTCGAAACGAATTCAGCATTAGTTTTTTGTTTGTTGTGCTCTTTTATCTTTTTTTTTTCATAATTTTAATGAAAATTTATGTAAAGATGGACTTGTGTTGCCGTTCATTGTTACCTGCTGTGGATTGGAATATAGCATGTGCTTCATCAGCAAAATATAAGTGGGAGGACGAAGAGAATGTTGTTAAAGTGTCGTACGATGAACATCTACGCAGTCATTGGACAGAGCAGGTGCTACCTGCCACTGAACACTGCGTAGAAGTACGCAATGGAAATTTTAGCGCAAGCAAGTTTTTTACAAAGTAGCACATTCCTTATGTACAATGTGTGTATTTCTTATATGGCAATCCATTAAATTGATTTTTCCCAATTTTTCAAGATGCTATCTTGTCACGGTGCTGCTCGGAATATGAACGAATTTCTCAGCGTGAACTAACTTCTGTGCACAAGGCTAATGGTAAGTAATATATTTTCAAATATCTACATTATCTTCTCAATTGCGCTTTTCCATATTTTATCTATATATATTTTCGGGGACGTTATCTATATTTCCATTTTTTTCCTCTTTCGTTTTCGTTCGCACTGAAAATCCTTTCGACAGTGAATGACTTCTTTTAGCAACTCATTGAGGAGACAGTATGCGAAGCATTTTGAAATTATTTATCAGATTAAACAAAGTGTTTTTGTCTAAATGGCGTTTAAAAACGGTAAACATTCAGTTTTTTTCTTTAGACAGGAATGGTTTGAGGTTCTTGTGTTTCCTTAACTTATTCAACACCGAATTTGCTCAATATCTCTAGGAATTCATAGCCGATTTGCGAAGCGTTATTACTTTTGTTCATGAAATTTTTTCATCTTAGTAGTGGGCTTCCAGATATAGTTGCATTATATTTCTTTTGCCTTTTTCGAAACTTTTGTTGATCCATTCAATATTCAGAAAAAATGAAATGTTTGAAAATATAAGTTAGATAAGCTTTAGAGTTGATCACTAACTTGTGGCGGGGTGCGCCTACGCATTCGTGTTCAGTGTGATATCTTGGAGGTGCTTGAATGCAAGCCTGATTTATACAGCAACTTGAGTTCACTCCTTCACCAAGTCAGTGCTAATTATGTTACCCAGATTTCTCTGTTAACAGTTTACCTATCGGAGGAGGCTTGGTAGGATTATGATACGACTGCGAACTGATTCGAGCCTGCGTGTCATTGTGGTACCTCCACCATTGTGCCACTGCGCTACCTTGAGAATATATTTAACTCTAAATCCAATGATACGCAGTCATCATTTCCATAAAAACCGGTCCCTTTTCTCTTACCAAGAATAAAGCTGACGATCGAATAAGGCGTATCTATAGTATTTAGAGTCTTTAAATGTATTCCTGCGAAAATCCTTCTTCAAAGAGAGTTATACGGTGAATGTAGCATGCCCTACCTTCTTTAGAAAATCCATAGCCTAATCGGGAGTGGAACTTGGGAGTGTGTTGAGATGACGGGTTTTCGTTACAAAGCTGGTTGCCAGTAGCGCGTTTTGTTCACGTAATACACAATGGACTCATCTACAGTGGCGACTGAGCTACGGAAGTCGTTTCTGTGCGGTAGCAACAGGTTTTCATAAATGGTGACGTGTGCAGTGCAATTGTGGTCGGTCATTGCATGAGGTGTACATCGAGAGAGCCCGTTTTATTTACGTGTCGTTCGACGCTGCTACAGACGTATGAAAGTGTCTTGTTCAGCTTTGAGGTTACATTACAGGCTACAGCATACATTCGTAAGACAAAGTCGAGCGTAGCTGGCGTTAATCCATTTTGTTTATCAATTGTCGTACCTTGTACCGTATTATATGCCGCTGCTCAACCCTACTAGAACTATCTCTAACATATCGCAGCCGCAATGGCTCAATTTTGAAATGAAAAAAAAAACTTAACAAAACAATACTTTGGAATGAACTATGAGCTAACATAGTACTTTAAGTATTATTGTAACTGTTGTCGTGCCGTATTTTTTTTTCACATTCAATAGTTTTGATTTAATAGGATAGAATATATGTTTTGTTTAATAATGACCCGGAATAAAAAGCTATTCATAAATACAGAGATTCAAGGAAGTTTTACTTAAGAAATTGTCAAGTGAACCTAGTAGCAAGCTAAAATTATCAAATCGTTGAGTACAAAGTGCAAAAAGTGCTCAAAATATTTCATATAGATGCTCGCGTACATCTCATTTTTGCGTAGTTTCCAATTTCTCAAATTGCGGTCATAGACGAAGATGCAGCACGTTTGGTAATCGACTTTTCGTTTCCTTGGTAGTACTTGAAAGATGGCTTTTTAATAGTTTTTTCTGTGTGACTGAACCATTTTAAATTTTTAGAAATTAGATGAAACAATTTTAGCCATTAAATTGAGTCAAGATCATGAAATAGAGATGACAAGTTTATGCATGCGAGGTCGTTTATTCAATTATATGAAGTATCCACTGATCAATAAGGTTCGTTTGTCGTCTCTCATAATTATTTTTCTGATTCTACATGTTGAGTAACTGCATTTTCTGGGAAAACTAAATTGGTACTTTAATCAAGGACTAAATAAAATCGTTATTGGTGATTGTGTCTTAATAAGGATCCAAGTAACTATCATCAAATGCACTTTTGGCTCACCTCTTCGGCTTATTTTTCGTTGTATAAATTTTTCAATGATACAGGAAGTATTGGAAATAACGTTTATAATAATCATCCTTGTTTTCAACTATTAAGGATTTGAATCCTTTCGAAGGATCTCGACCGAATGAAAACACAATTCGGGGCACTGGCTGTAGTAGACGTCATGTGCGTATACGTTACTTCTGAAGTCGAACATGATTTTTTCCTGCTATAACATGTTTTTTTTATGAAGGAAAACGATACACTAACATTCGTGGTTCTGGACTCTATCCACTACTACTACTTTCTCAATAAATGGGGTCTGCAAAACGCACAGGTGAAATGTATTTGCGAAATCTTTATGCATATTTATGTTTTTTTGGGCAGATTTTTTCACTTTTACCTTCCACCAGATATTTCGCTGCTGTCGCACTTGTAATCTGATAATTGAGTAATTAAATCTTAGTTTATACAAATACTAATTGTGAAAATACTAACAATTGATTTTTGATTAGCTAACACGAATTAGTTTAATAGTGCAGCGGCAATTAAATACAGCGATGTTAATTATAACTACACATTCGAGTTAATGGATAAAGATTAGAACAATGGTATTAAGATAGCTGTTAGGTGAGATTGCAAAGTCATAGTACAGTAATGTAATGCTTAGGTTTGAAAAGTAAAGTGTTCACTTGAATAACGTTTATTAGTCATATATAACGATAATCGAAGTGAATGAACAATTAAACCAAAAAGCAAGAAAAAAGTAAGTTTCGGTCTCCAAAAACGACCGATAGCTCTTTAGATTTTGTGCTATACGAATAGTTTCTTTCTAATACTTGCCCACGTTTTGTTGTGTACGTTCTTAAAATTAGAGTTTTAAAGACCTCGGCATTCAAAAATCACTTGCCTTCGCGGTCACTGAATTTTGATCGATAGTTTTTTTCCAATCAGATGACATATTCTGTCCTTCGACTGATCTTTCTTGATTACGATCTTTCCACAAAAAACAAAAGCTAAGAGATGACGTGGATGTAATGTAATGTACCGGTACATCATATATAACAATAATCCTGTACTCGACCAAGATGTGAGGTCGTTTCATGCATTCATAGTGAACGAAGAGTCTTTTTGTTGGTGACTTTTTGAATATTTTATAATTATTATGAAAAAAAAATTAAAAGAAAAAGAATAAAACTAAAAAAGTGAAGTAGAAACAAAACACTTTTATAAACACTTCACAAGTGTTCATATATACGTGAGATTCATTCACATCTCAATGTAGAAATTTTATAGTTACCACTGATCATTGCTATCGACACCAAACGCGAGCTATTTTCCGTAATGGATGGATCACTTTCACAGTAATTTTTATTTGCCTTGGTAGTATCTTCCAAATAGCTGATTTTTAGTTCGTATTACATATAGATCTTGGTTTTATCCCTACTGTGCAATTTTTAACACAAGTTTATTTCCAGATATCGTGTTCGGGAATTCATCTCTGATTACCATTCTAATTTGGTCTCAGACCATCTTTTGAGTGAAGAGGACAGTACATCTCGGTTGGCGGTCATGTTAAAAAATTTTTAATTACAATTTACTTGGTTTTATCCTCGTATAAATTTATTGTTTGCGGTATCTTAGTCTGATTTAGATTTGTCAAAAAGATTGTGAAAATTACCAAATCCACGTATAAGATTATAAAATAACAATTGTGTAGTTGAAAACACGAAATAAATCTTTGTGGACTTCAGATTTATCGAGGGAAACGAAGCACAAACTTGCAACAACAAACAACTTAAAGAAGAAAATCAAGTTATTGAACGATTAACATTATTGACTTTGCATAATCTGATTGAGAATCGGGTATATAATACGGCGATTTTTAGTAATATTTTTTGATTTATGCTCTTTACATGGATCTAATCGTTTGATTATAAGCACTACGAGGCATCAAATTTTATATTGCTCAACTACTGGATAGTGCCGGGAAAAAATAGTTTCAATGTAGTTTTGATGAAGAAACATAAATTAACTTTTGCTATATTGTTGTAGAACTTTTTATTTTTAAATTCTCTACTTATCTGTGTTTACAGCGAAACACCACTCACGATGTAGTTGTGTTTTTTTCTGGAGGAGTTTGGCACACACCTTCTGCGATTGCAATGCATGTATATCATAGCACCGCTAGCTATTTTGCATCATCACGAGATCTCATTAAGTTTTATGTGTGCGTTTTGAAAATTCTGTCTTCTCATCTATACTGTCGATTCAGAAGACGATGCTATGTACCACAGCCATAATTGTCCGTATTAAGAATTGACACAACGCGAAATGAGATGCCTTACAACTTCAATTTTGAACGGATACCAGCAATCGTCATTTTCCTGGCAAATCGGTGGGACTTTTGCCTCTATATTATGTATTTACTGGGCGGAGTAGTTGTCATGCATATCCATGTTTAACAGCTGCCACTCTCTCACTGAACACTAGATATTTTATTGCGATTTATTCATACAGGACTGATGTTAGCTGGAAGTATCCAGATAGTTTACCGATTTCGCATCCAAATCTTCTTTCATTTGTACTTTCACATTGTTCCATTCGCCTTCGCTGGAAAATGGCGCTCACGAATTGTGGACGAGTTTGTGTAATCCAGTTAGTTCTTATGATTTTTTTCTATTAGTTGTGAACAATTCTTACATTTATAAAAAGGGTGTAGCTCTTATTAAAGGAAAAGTTATTTTATATGGTTTCTATTACCCTAGGCATCACTCTTGATCCAAGCTACTTTTTTTTTCACCTTTGCTAATTCGAAGGTTTTCGAATCTAAGATATTTATTTAACCGCAGAAAATTTTTTTTCCTTGTTTCGCATTTGCAAGTTAATCATTTAGTAAATAATCGAAGTTCTCAGAATTATGATGGCTTGGAAGACCGAATTTTTAACATTTTAACCAAGATTTTGATAATAAGTTAGTAAAGCATCCATCCGCTTATTTTTTTTTCGAAGTTTCTCATGCATATGCTGCATAAATATTACAACAAACTATTTACTCACATATAGCAAATGTGGTTGATTTCCTAATCACGTTAATTCACCTAAAATATGGTTGTCACAATGGTAAGTTGAAGTGTCTTTAGAGAATATAATAAACCCCTTGTGCCAGCCGGCAGCCATTGCATTATTCCTCAAAATTATTTTTCCTAGAAATCGGCGTCGCCTTTATAAAAGGAAAGAGAAGTTATTAATAGCAATCTATGGCATCAAAGGAAGGCTTTATCAAACAGAGCATATTAAAAGGATAGACCAGTATGTGTTTTAGGATTTCTATTTTATCCGCTATTATACGTCAAACACTTTTATCAAGTCGAAGAGAATAGATGAAAATGATTTCGTGAAAAAATAAGGACTCTCCCCAACATATATTAATTTTTCGTGAAAAGATTAGTCTTTCAAGGAATATATTCAAATTCCAGTCTCGTGAAACAACTACGTGTAGTGCGTCGACTTCTAAACGTATTGCACATTGCTCTGCGTCAATACGAGACGCTCGCTGAAGACTCTGTGACCAGCCTTCTACATGGTTCATTATTTGAAGACTATTTCAAGGATATGTAGTAGATTTTGTAGATTTATTAACGTTAAATAATGTTCGGTTTTTGGGCCACAGAATGTGTGAACGTCATAAGGGAAATATCCGTTAACGGGCACGTGTCTTGAAATTTCAAAATTTATTTCTACATTTGTAATGCATTCCCTTACGTGCCGTAGTTCCTCAATTTCCGTGTTCATTTGTTAATTCCTTTCAGAAAACCTGATATTTCTATGATTGTTGCTCAGAGTTGTTTGAGTTTTTCGTTTCACTTGATTTTACGATATATATTAATAGATTTTTATTTAAATGTTTGACTGGCAGTATCATTTGGTATAAATAATGAGCATATCAACGTGTTAAGCCCAGAGATTCAAGAAGTATACTGATTAAATCTTGAGTGAATGCATTCAGTTGTTCAACGACAGGTGTTGTAGAACGAAGATCACATAGCGGTTGATGAGTAGAAATTTCACTCTCGATAGTTATAGATTTGAGATGATCTTGGCGTAGAAAAGCTCAAATACTTTCTTCCATCCGTAAGGACTCTTCTTTAATGACTGAAAGTAAAAATAACATGTAAAATTTGATTACAAATTCCT
>KN716454.1:90898-106837 GCA_000816705.1 Dictyocaulus viviparus | reverse complement strand
AAAAATACCATTGCATATAGGTCTACGGATAAACTATAATTAGTCATACGACGTGATTCTGTTTTGAATAGGAAGAAAAATTTTTCGTAGTTTCTAGGAAAAATTTTCAAAAATCCTCAAAAAATCCTTAAGAATTTGAATGTAGTCAAAAATGGAAATGAAAGAAAATATGATTGAATAATAAAATTCTCGTACAAAATTACATTATTACATTGTGACAATTAACGACGCACCAAAGAACAACACTACTATCCGATTATATGTTTTGTGTTTGGTCGACTTAAATGAATGTTTGAAGGAAAAGTTCGAGGTGGTGGTACGTCTAAGTTAAAAATCAGCTGAGAACCCAATTAGTTGTTCAGGTGAAATTTCGTTACCATAAGTTATTCCGATATTGTTTTGTTTACGTTGATTTATTCTTTCTGTTTACCTCCAAATTTATATATAACGACAAAGTGGCGATTAGTCTGTTTTCAGAATTAGACGTCTGTTGTGGTATGCGGTCGTCAATCCGTCTTCTTGGTAAAAATCTCGGCCAGAGTATAGTACGTTCCAACAATGATCAATCTGTAGGCAAGACGGTATACTTGACCCATGTAAAATGGGTTACAGGCAAGCGTAAGTCAAACTGATCGAGACTTTTTCAGAAAAATATAAATCATGGTATTGTTTGTTCTTGGTTCACTTCGATTATTTTTTAGATCAACTTCATAGTTACTTCAGTCGCTATGGCCAAGTTCGAAGTGTGAATATGTTTTTTGTAAGCCTTAGTGCTCAAACATCTCTAAATTTTCATAAATTTTCAAAATGCACATATTTAACCTGAATTATTTTTGGGATGCTGAGACTGGTTTGCATCGTGGTTTTGCATCTGTTACGTTTGAAAATACAGAAAGCGCTACCAAAGCAATGCAACATCGACCACATGTCATTGATGGTGACCGAGTACGTGTAATTATGTCATTCTGAATATCGCTTTAAGGCTTTCAATAATTATTATGCACGCTTATGTAGATACTCTAGTGGTGTTACACCAACTAACAAGTTACATTATTTTCATTAAAGAAAGCAAGCTATATTTAAAGAGCAAACAAAGTGTATAGATACAACTAGAACATTACGAGAAGCTTTTGATACAATTTGTGATTCACATGTCGATTGTAAACTCAATATCCGGATATGAAATAATATCAAAGTCATTGTAGTTTTAAAACGGTGGATGGGTTTTATAATAATATGGACGTTGATTTTCTTACGGATATCTAGTACTTAGAACATACGAAATCAGTATCTTGTTTTCTACTTTTGGAGTGCTAAAATTTAAATCACTGTTTATTGTAGGAAAAAATCATCATTACTGATATTAGAGCACTATTATGACCTATTATTGTTGGCAGAATATAGAAATACTATTACGATAGTATCGTAGTAGTTATAAGAGTTTCTCCTTTTTTATGTACTGTTTTGTAGAAAGAGATGTATTTCTGAACAAATACCGAAGGATCACTGCATTATAGTACACTCACTAGCCAGTAGAGCGATCTTTCCATGCAGTTTTTTTTAATACTTCATAGGACTAGCAGTCTGAAATACATACATTAACCAGGTAAGAAAGCGATAAATAGGCTCGTTTTTCTTCCTATTCTGGCTGGCATCAATTGCATCTGATGTATCATGTTATTTAATAAATTGTAAAAACACTTGCGCTACGCGCTAGACTTTCTCTTACTCTGAAAATAAATGGATGCGACTGTGATCTTTATTATAACGATTCGAAGTGGCCAATCTGTAATATGTTGGTGCTACTTATTCTTCCAGATTATTCTAGACTCTACTTCATCAATTCTAGATGTTGATAAACTTGGTTTATCTACTTGCGGACCTGAATAATCTACATAATATTGCGGCACCTCCAATTATAGCTTTAAGTTGTACCGAGCAAAAATTTCCGTGATGCTAGATCAAATGCTAAGCTCTCTGTTGCTTATCTTAAACAGCGTTAATTGAGAAATCTATTGAACAATGTTGCACTTCTTACGGTCTAACATGTATTTAAACATGCACTTACTCTTGTACTTAATTATCCTGTGCTAATGCGTTTCTTAGCAATTTATCCATTCACTTCCTTTTTTTGTCGTTTATAGTTGCGGCCTTCTTTGTTTACTGTGACTCCTACAAGACCCATTGATTGATTTTCATGTCTCTAAAAGCTGTGGTCACATTGCATGCATGAACATATTCGGCCATTTTGTGGATACATTATGTTTATCCGACATGTCCAGAAATACGTTGACATCCTCTTTGGTTCCACTTTACAGTTGTTTTCGTCTGACGTCGTCTCTTTCCATTATATGGTTATCTTACCAATTTCTCTCTCAGGTGAGCTGTAAAATTGGAGATGACAGTGATTTCTTCAAAGTTTGTTAAGTGACCAGTGTCCCCACACTTACCTTACAATTCTTTATAAATAGTTAATACTCCAATTTCTTTAAGACGTTCATAGATCGCTCAAAGACGTAAGATCTAGATTTATTGGTTCCCTCATTTCAATATAGTAATTTCGTAAGATCTGCAACTCAGACTCGCGCAGTTTAGATAGACGTCACTAACTGTAGTCTCAGTCATTATGTTTTTCAGCTTTTTTTTTACTTATTCAGGTCGATTTGGAGCCATACATACCGATGTTGTCTAAGAAAAGAGACATGGTGTTATAGATTCTAGCTGGATTACCAAACCAGAAGTTTACACCTCCGATTCGGGTGTCAACCTTATCTGTGTTCATATATATATATCTTGAAGATAACTTTTATGCCTCACTGATTGAACTTGCATTTTCCTGAACATTATATAATTTCGTGATAACTCATGTGTTGTATAATCGAATAAACATTATACCTCAATCATTTATAGAAGTTGGCAATTCAAACATTCGTTACACGCCTAGATACAACAGGATAGTCACAAAAAATATACACCTATCATGAATGTCAGAAATGAAATACTCTAGCCAGTCAATAATTATTGCATTAAAGATAACTGCATGCGCCAGAGTGTTTTCCGTATTTATCCATACATAAACAGCCTTATATTCCATGAGTGTTGAAGAGTGGCAAAGTGTAGGTTTCATATGCAAATTTTTCGAAATGAGCACGGTCATTGTAGACACCAATATAATCTAATTCTAGTTGGAATTCACCATCTATTCGATCCATCAGCACAATTCCGATAGAGCTGAAAAGTTTGTTTTTTATAATGGATGCAGCAATTCTTGCTACTATTCATCCATTCATCAACAATAAACCACCCCTTAATATAATGATAATGATAATCTTACATAACATTCGGATAGAATAAAGGTATGGAAGGGCTTTAGCCCTTCATTCATACTCTTCTTTTTTTCTTCTCTTCTCCTCTCTACGTTCTTCCAACTTCTATCCTACTTATTGTTGGAGTTATTGTGCAACACTCTATTGTTCGATCTTATCACACTTCTCCTCTTCCACCGACCATACCTCTTTCTCACACTCTCTCAGGAAAAGACTCTTACTCTAATATAAGTTTTCTATTCGTATCGCCACCGATACGATATTTTCTATCCTTTTTCCATTTTTGTAATAAATGTTCATTATCCTAGTTTGAGGTAAATCACACAACTTTGGGATAAACCATACGGTTACCGAATCTGAGCCAACATAATGGATATTGATAGGTTTTAGATGCAAATTAAGATGGTATCAAGTACGTAAACCATAAGTCATACACCCAACTAGTTATCAACACAAATTCAATGTTATGACGAAATTTCTGAATGGAAATGAAGCAGAGACAGTAGAATAACTTTGCTTTTCCAACTTTATAACTCGAAGCTTAGCAGGTCTTTACGGATACCACAAAAACACTTCGAAAGTTATGATCTTACCTGACATCTTCTAGATTTACCGCGTATTGCTTGTCTTGGATGCGTCCTGCGACGGTATGGAAAAATTTAGAAAAAGGAATTTTTTCATATTGCCAATACGGACCCCCTCGTGTGTGAAGAGGATAAGAAAAAGAATCTCCCCAAGACAAATCGATTGATCTAGGTGCGTGAAGCATTACTTTATAACTTCTGCCATCGCCGCGACACTAAAAACGAGCAGTTTAGTGACCTATAGGAGTACATAGGGATTTTGAGAATGTTTCAGCCTAAAGCTCAGAAGCTCATAAAGAAACTGGCTCTTCCCATCTCGACTAAAAACTATAGTTACATTCTGTACTCCCAAATGGCTTAATTCAATATCACCAACACAACAAAGTTCCCACAATTCGATGCCCTGTAGAAAAATATTAGACTTCTAATAGACTAATAGACTTCTAATAGACACTTAGACTAATAGACTAAGTGACACTTCTGGTTAGGTATGCATTTATGCGGAAGTTATGTAGCGTACTTTGATAAGAAGGTGACTGAAATTCCTCCATCTTCTAAGAAACTTTTTCCTATTCAAAGCTTTGTAATCTTCCAGCTTTATAGTGGCCCAACCAGCGCGTTCTACTCGCCCGTCTTTCACAACTTCCGTGCAAAGTTTTCCTCTGAAGTGCCATATACGGTTGTATCTAGTGAATTAAAAACAATTATTCTTAGATAGGATTAGTTTATAACACTCACTTAAATATAGCGGTATTATTATCTGTTGGTACAAATTGAACAGTAGAAAAACCTTCGTTCCAATCAGAATCACAACCAGTACGCCACAGTGACAAGGCCTAAATATAAAAATATGTATTTGCAAGAAGCAATCGATTTGAAACTGTAAAATATAATCGGCCGATAAAATCTCAAAAAAACTCCCCTCCGGAGTATCGAACTTCCATTCGATACGAGCTTCATTATGACGAAGGGCTCCAAGGTCTTCTAGCACCTCTGCTTTTTCTATGGCGAAAGAGGTTTCCATCATCTCTTTTTTGAGTAACTAGAAAGTCATTTTCTCAATCTAAAGTGGGACATATAGACATATATGAGGTCATTTTGTAAACTTTTCAATTGTTACCTAAAGAGAACGGGAAAGATGATTCAGAATGACATATTTCAACTAACTAGCTAATTGCACACTGATTATCACCTTCGCTTGATCCTGAACGAATTTGGGTAAATCTCTCAGCAATTCCGATAATGGAGCTTCAGGATCATATCCTGGTATCCCTCTTTTATTAGGAAAATTGAAATTAATTGGAACGTCCCTTCTTGAGAAAAACCACCGCCCTTCTTTCACTCCAAAGTTTGCAACATTTTCGGAAATCTGAATCGCATGTGTGGTGATACAAAACTAACACAAAATTCTTGAAAATACTGAAACGCAATCTACGCCTATTATATCAACATATATATTATATCAACATCTGTAATCAGTGATAAAAGCTCCTCTTTAACTTAAAGAAACAAAGAAAGCAAAATAAAAACAAAGAAATCGAAAAGAAAAACCTCTGAATCCGATCTAGACCCTGCATGTGTGTTGCTTTGTGATGATGTCCTATGATGAATGATCAGGTACTTCCTCTGAAGTCTGAGTCTTCCAAGCATTGTATCATGTGAGATTCATAAACATTCTAAAAATACATATAAAGATGATAAAGACGCCTTTAAAACTATTGAAATAATACAGTTGGTTGTGATACAAATATGGGAAGGATCCACTATAAACAGGGATTTCTGGTATCTGTAAACGGGATGACAAGGCACTCTAGAAGTATAGAAGCAGAAAATATATTAGAAGCCTTGTTGTGCAAATTTACGTATGAGGAATTGATATATTTCACCTTTCTAAAAATATTATCGCCATTCACATCTCTGTTTTCAGATTGGTAGAAAAATCTGTTAGTTCAAGTGCTGCAAGCAAGTATAAAAGATCTACACTTCGATGTGTCACACAAAAGAAATCAACAGATTCACAACATTCACTGCACAGAATCACGTTGACTATGGTGATATCTACACCACTGAATTAACGTCAATTTGTACTCACAATGTATAACAGTTCAGCTAATGAGATCTCAAATCTATAAACATTGAGTATCTTCACTGTGATTGTCTTTAGCAACACTCGAGGTTGGTATGCACGCACCGCAACTCAGACACAGTCTAACACTTCGGTGGAATCGCTTTCTTCAGAGCCTTAAGAATTCTATCTCAAGTATGCGATTCAACAATCAAACTTTGTCGGTAACCTTGCAAAAGAAATCACCAAACGAAATTTTGTACATCTACTCAAATACAATTTATCCCAAATATTCATCTTTTTAAAGTGGATTTCCTATATTATAAAGCATACGTTATACATGCCTTATCCTAAATACTAATAAAGAATATCCTAGAAACACTTTTGAAAGAACTAAAATTTCTATAGTTTTTTATAAGAAAAAATAAAAGCCAAAAATATAGGCAACGAGGAAATAATGAGCAGGAATAATCAATGGTCACCATATTGGGAGTTTTTTTACACATTTTATATTATAGATATACTTTTATAGAGTATAAAAAACCACTCTCACCTTCATCAATCTTGAAAGCGCTTTAGATTCTGTAGATACAGAAGCGGTCATGGCAGCGTTAACTAGTCAAGCACTTCCGACTCCATATATCAAGATTCTTTGTGAGTAATACAACAATTTCACTAGCAAAATGACCTTGTTCTATAAAGGCATCATCAACGTTAAAAGAGTGGTTCGGCAAGGCGATACTATTTTGCCAAAGCTATCCACAGCCACTCTTGAGAACATTATACGAAAATTGAAATGGGACGATATGGTAGTGAAAATCAACGGTCGGCAACTTTATTAAATTAACCTCGCCGATGATATTGTATTCATTATACCAAACGTGAAGCAAGTGAAACAAATGCTAGCCGATTTTGACAATGATTGAGAAGAAAGTGGTTTCACGTTAAATCAGAAAAAGCTAATGTTTATGAAGGACGCAAACGTTGCCGATGCTCTATTTACGTTCAATGGAAAAAACTTCACAGAATACTCAAGCTCAAGCCTCTTCATAAAGGCCCTGGAAAGCTATTGTGATGCTCAACGAATCCCTAGATCGAAAAGAATTCATTGGACTACGCTCGCGTGCGATGGGGACAAATGGAAAATTTACTGGTGACGGCTCGATTTAGTTGATGACCAACGGGAATCCAGGTAGTCCAGATAATATTGGAAGGCACTAGTATTTCAGAAAAGCGCGCGCTCCTTAGTATAAATGGACCTAAGTTTTTCAGCCATTCCAATCCATTTCAAAAACGACCTTTTGCACGGTTGCATGTAACCTACATTAACTTCAGGATCGACTCCGTCATAGGGCTAGACCAGAGATCAAACAAAAGTATAGGCGTGGCATTACTATCAGTTCGCTGCTCCAGAATATTTACAGACACTTGCAACTTAGTAGCAATACCGACCCGAATTTCCATGTATTCTGCGGAGTCCTTAAGCTCCTTAATCACTATAGAGGAAGAAATAAATTCACCTATAAATCAACACACTAGCAAAAATGTGGTATGTGTGAGATTAGAGTTGATAAATTTTAGAATAATTAGAATATCAAATAGTGAAAAATGAAGAGAATTTGTAATAATCCCTCACTAGTCAGATGTGAAAACAAAAGAAAAACATTAAACTGACAACTCAATTTATCACATATCTTCTGAATAGAAATTTATGAATCAATACCGTAGGCTAAATAGAGAATGGGTCAAGACAGCTGAAACGGCGGGTTTATATCATATAGTTATCTCTAGTCTGAGGATCGACCTACTATTGCGTCCCGTTTTATGTCTGCTTATAAGAACATACACTAACCACAGCTGATGATATAAATTCACTAGACTCAACAATTATTAAAGGCAGACCAATCATCAGCTGTACAGGGGGAGCAACAGACAGAATAACTTGGTTATTAAACTTCATTTTGATGCAATTGCTGAAGTTCATACCAGCCCATCTTTCTAACACCAAGCTTTCCTGGACAATCTACACTAAATGCGTCTCAATAACGTACATGTAATGGAGTCATTCGACATCAATTCATTATATATGAACGTGGTAAATGACTCTGCAGCGCAAGTCGTTTACGAGGTTATCACAGAACATGAAGGAGCAGTAAATATGTGTGGCTTGTCAATTGTACAACTCATGGCGCTTATAAAAGAATGTTTGCAGTGTACAATTTTTTAAATGATACAGGAAATTACCTGGATTATCTGGATTCCCGTTGATCATCGACTAAGTCGAACGGGCACCAGTAAAACTTCCATTTTTCCCTATCGCGCGCGGGGATAGTTCAATGAATACTTTTCGCTCTAGGGATTTGTTGAGCATCATAATCCCTTTCTAGGGCCTTAGTGAAGAGGTCAGACCATCGCGCTGGTGGTCTTCCTGCAGTGCGTTTGATGTCCAGTGGAATCCAATCACTTGCAGCTCGTGTCCACCGTCCATAATCCATGCGCATCACGTGTCCGGCGCACCTAATCTTCAAAAGCTTGACGTGAACGGCTGCGTCTCTGATTTTCGATCGTTGACGTAGATCGGAAATATTGATACAGGAAATACTATTCATAAATAAGAGGGTTGGCAATCGGACTACGATTTGCACCACAACAACGATTAGCCATCGCTTATATGTCTAAGATTGAAACCTATATCTTTGAGTTTTGTGCACTGTTCTAGTTTGCTGATATTGGTTGTTGTATTATCAATTGGTTTGTTATCTGTTCTGCACAAGCAGAGATAAACAAATACTTTGATTTTTCAAATAAACAACTAAAGCACTTAAAGTTTAGCATGGGAAAATCTAATAATAGATGTTTACCTTTCGTAAATGCTTAGCTGATCCTGTTTTGAATGAAGGTTTTGCAATAAAATGGTACCGCCTTTACATACGAAGAAAGCGCTTATAATAAACATGTTTCGATCAGCGAGCAACGTATGTACTGAAGAAGCAGAACGAACAGAGCCATGGAACTTGGCATAATAAACAGCCATTTTCAATAGTGATAATACGATTAAAACTCACAAAAGGCACCGTAAAAAAGACAAGCCTCAGAACGGAAACTCTAACGCAAACAAATTCCTGACTATTCGACCCTTTATACCTGATGAAATATCTCATATAAAGTTTACAGTGAGAAATATATTGATGAATCGCGCCGCCTCTTGTGTATTAGAATGCAAGACCACCTAGATGGAAAGAGAAAACTCAAGGTAACCACCCCAACTGGTGCACATGGGATTGAAAAGCATAACGGAGCATAGCGCCTTCAAAATCAAACTTGGAATCCTTGCACAAGAGAGAAAAACATCCGCGCAAAAGTTTTTGGAAGCACTTTGGATCAATTCCCGAGCACACAAGTTAAACAACAATGATGAGTGTTACATAGTAATCCATGAGCTGAACCCATATACGAGGTTGATGTTCTAACCTCGATCATCAAATCTTAGTCTCTATGCTGTCTCTATGAGCGGTTATCTCCGTTAAACTATGGGAGAATTTTGTTTTCAGAGAGCTGAGTATATGGGATAAAATGTTATTTATACTAGGGTAAAGGCATGTATAAGGTGTGATTGATTGGTATGAATGCTGTATCTGTGAGCGATTGCCTCTACAATAGCGGAAATCCATTTTAAAAGCGTGAATATTTGGGATGAGGTGTGTTTGAATGGATGTACGAAATTTTGTCTGGTGATTTCTTCTGCAAGGTAATCGGTAAGGTAGTGTTTGATTGAATCGATCACCTATTCGACATCGAGTTCTTTAGGCTCTGAAGAAAGCGATTCCGCCAAAGTGTTAGACTGTGTTCGTGTTGTAGTGCTTCAAGAAAACTTTATGCAACGAACCCGTTCTTCATAAAAATCGTAATCTGGAGGTTTAACTTGAGGCCAATTTCTCCACAAGCACTGTCAAAGTTGGCTAACGTTTGTTTTACTTGCTCCATGTTTGGTGTAACTAATACGATATAATCGGCATAGCTAAGATGGTGAATTTGCCGAACGTTGATTTTCACTCCCATATCGTTCCATTGGGGGCGCAGTGGCTCAGTGGTGGAGGTGCCGCAGTGACACGCCGGCCCGAATCAGATCGCGGCCGCCCCCCAGGGCTACCAAGCCCGCCATCCCTCCGGGGTCGGTAAATTGGTACCAGAGGAGTCTGGGTAAGATAACTGGCACTGACTTGGTGAAGAGTGGTCAACTCAAGTCATGTATAGACCAGTCGCGCATACACCCACCTCCACGATATCACGTTGAACATGAATGCGGGGGCGCATCTCACCACAGAGGATTGATCAACGCCAAAAGTTATCTTATCTAAATTATCTTATCGTTCCATTCCGAATAATATCATATTGTCGAACCCCACTTCTGACGTTGATGATGATGTCTTTATAGAACGGAGTAATTTTGCTTGTAAAATTCTCGTTGTATAACTCATGAATGATCTTGATATAGTCGGAAGCGCCTCATTAGTCAACGCATTCATGACCGCTCTACTTAATCGAAAGCTTTTTTAAAATCGATGAAAGTGAGACAGAGGAGTTTCTTATACTTCATTTTGACAATTTGCATATGGTCCGGCGTGCTAAACCCTTTTTTCAACTCTGCTTGCAACTTGGTTTTTCTTGGTCTAACCATATATATTATATTGAAAAGCGATGTAGTGAGTAATAATAGACAAATGCTTATGTAATTATGCTTATGATCATACACTGAGTCAACAACCACTGAGCCTCTTGAACGTTTCGTTGAAGATATGCTCCTTTTTGATAGATTATTGTAAAACTCAACTATTTTCACAACATAATTTCTGATGAACTATGAATTTTTCCTCGTCTAGAATTTTCGAAAAAGTATTATAAAGTTAAAAGAAGTTTGGTTCAAAGGTGATTCAGTTTTAAAGCATTAATGACTAGCATTTCAGAGTGGAAAACGTAGAAAAAACTTTCCAAAGGTGAGGGGGATACAATAAGTAGGGGATATTATAGGAAAGAAGAATAATAATAGTAGTAGTGAATATATTTATGTATAAGATATATACAATAAACATATTCATATATGCATATGTTCTATATATCAACAATTTTTAAAGAAGAATCATTTCTTAGATTGCAAATGAAGTTGAGTGAGTGATAAGTTACGTGAAATACTCACGTATTCTACCCTCGGTAAACAGCTATTATTCTGTTACCTCACAAAATATTTGTGAATGTGTGTGCAGCAATTTCGCTGCCACCTGCGATAATCCGTCTGTCCGCTTCTTGTCATTCGTTTCCTTTTCTCGAGGTGAAATTACTTTTGAGTTCATTGTTTGCTCAAAGGGCCGACGTCAAATAGTCGTTTAATCGCTACCAATTCCATAATATGAAGCTTAACCACAATGTCGTCATGTCGAGTTCAAACTTTTTCTATATCTAAATTCTATTCTATTTAAATGAAGCGTTGAAAATGTTGATGATATGAGTGATGCTTATTGTTGTTTATTCTTGAATTTTTTCTAGTTGTTCAGCAACTAGTGTTGTACGATAGAATGACATCCTCAATAAAGTTGAGCAGCATATCATCCTTTCCCTTAGTATTTACTAAGTTTTTAATATTTCGACTTAATCTCTTCACGTAGTTATCATCGATATGCTTAACGTTTTTACTATTAAGCTACTATTTCGCTCTCGTTGTTAACATTTTGTGTTTTTCGGAATTGTCCGAGTTATGGCAGCATCGGAATCGAGTAAAAAATTTCTTCCTCGTTTTTCTTAATCATATTCGTACACGTTAATATGGTGCTAAAGACATGATTGTTAAAGTATTACTAGTCTTCGAAATACTATCACAAAAGCTTAACGATTACAAAAAATGTTATAAAATATTAAAATACTTTATAATGATATCATAATGACATTGTACAGCACCTGATTCATCATTCATCCTGATTCATGATTCATGATCAGGATTACTTTACTAATGTTCTGAAGCCGTCGAGAACAATCCGAAATATGAACGTGAACATTTTACTTCAAGACTCTTATATATCTTATAGTTGATCCAATGATGTGGAAGAATTCAGTAATTGTGTATGTGAAGGACGTGTCCTGACATCATTGCATGGACCATTTCCAAAAATCACCAGTTCTGTGCAGTTCCGATCATAATGAGCAGCAAACTTTGTCGTTGCGTGTTTAATTCGACATTGACGTAATTATGGTGTGGCGCATTTGCATGTGCACAATTACGCACGAATTCACATACTCACTTATAGATGGAAACCATAGTTTTAGGATTCGGATGTCCGTCGTCGATTCGATCTGGATTAGGCAATTTTCCAGCTTGGGTAGTGTTATGGAATCTAGTCAGCACTACCACAGCGTCTTCGAATCGTTACTGAAACAAACTAACAATTAAGCAGAAATTTGCGTACCACCAGTCAACCTCTTGGGACTCAGTCGATCGTAATGTTCATTTACTTTCGTTTTTGAATTGCTGTCATTAACTGCGAGTATTCGACGGCGATTCAATAGGAATTTAATGTTTTTGGTTTTTTTTTTGGAGAAAAAAAGTGTTTGCAATTATATTGATTAGATAACTGATGTACACTGTTATCGATTATTCTGTTTACTAATGTGTTTTGACTTCGTCTTCTAGAATTTTTGTGATATCCTTTAATAATAAATACCGAATAAACTATCATTACCATGTAAATATTCGGTATCTGAGCGAATGTAACAAGTATGAAACTGCAAGTTTTTAGTTAATTTCTAACTCTTCCTCAGATTCTCAGAACATATCACCCTCAGGAAAATGAGTCATTCTTGCAACTGTATAAGAACGACTCGAATAGAATCCGTTGTTTATAAATGAATGACACTGTTGGTACCTAAGTTCTCTTATCCCATCTCTTATTACAAAACCAACATCGAATATCCGTGAGATATCTGCTTGTGTTGCCTGAAGGGTTCCAGTAATGTAATGTATTTTCTATTGAAATAATACCAATCCAAATGCAAGAATTAGTGAATAGTTTGAAGATTGACCTTCATATAACACTATTTATTCACCACCTATCAATATTAAATTAAAAAGGAAGAATTAGTTTTCATAGCACAAATTTTTGCCACACGAAATCTTGTGTAGATCCTTGAATCGTTCATTTTCAGCTTCAGGGATCATCCTGTAATTCAACATTTACCTTTTTTTCGATGCTATTGAGATCATTCCATTAAAATACTGTTCTCCATCTATATGAAGTAATCGTAGATTTGTTATAGATAATTGTACATAACATATGATAAACTTTGTCATTGATCGACCCCTGTTGCCCTAGGCATTCGTGTTTGATATGATAGCTCGGGAGAGATTAAATATGAGCCTAGTCTGTACAGTGACTTAATATGACCACTCTTCACCAAATAACTGCTGTTCATTTCACCCAAATCTCTCTGGTATCAGCTTACCCTCCGATTGGATAGAAAAGGATAGCGGGTTAGATATGCCTGGGCATGGCCAGGAACCTGCATGGGCCTGCGTATTGCTGTAGTATCTCCACCAACTGTACTACGCGACGTCAATTATAAATAAAACATAATTAAGCTAAAGTTCAGCATTTTATTTATAAAATAGAATTAGTAAGCTTACGAAAATATTTTTCGATCTATCGTTTCATGATTGAATCGTCTTCGAATTTATGTAAACTAACAATTAAAAGAAACTTCAGTGAAAAAAAAAGACAATTAAAATTTTTATATAACACATATCAACAAGTAGAAAACCCATGTCACTCTGGACGAAACCAATTTGACTCAATCCGATTCCAAAATAAGATAACTATTAAGACTACAAATACTAATAAGCTACATGTGTTTCAAAGTGTGGTTGTTAAAGTAATAGGCGGATTTTCAACATAACTCGTCAGTGGGGCTTTCAAACATTCAACGAAAAATATTCTGCCTACGTAACGAAAATGCAAGCTTACATGGGCTCAAAGATTCAGTCAGTCAGCTAGAATTCAAGCTCGAGCCTCAATCTTACGCAGAAGCGGTCGGATCTACGTAGAAGCTGACGCGCTGCATTGTTTTCTCTGAAAGTTGCTCAGTATTACAAATGGTAAACATTTTTTCTCAAGCAAAACGATGTATTTTATCGATTAATGTTTTGTTGTTGACATTTGAATAATTCCAGAATGTTCAACGTTTGATGTTAACAAATCAATTGTTATCACCGTTATCTCTTATTGACAAAAAAATGACATGGAGAGTTTTCGTGGGCGTAATTGACTCAGAATTTTCTTACGTTTTTAACTCATTTCGAATTTTTCAATAATTATTTCTTGTAAATGCAATTTTATATCAATAGGTGTTTTTCTATATTAATAATTATGAAATATACGCATTTTGAATATTTTATCGATCGATTCGATAAATCGATATGAATTAACTTGACTTGATAATACTTCGAGAATATTTCAAGCTATTATGATCATCCTCTCTGTAAATATAAAATAATTAATTATGTCGAAAGAAAAAAAAAAGAAAGGCGAAACATATTTCTATTTATTAAAACACATTTCGATTATCTCTGCTTAGATCCACTTCGAATCCATTTTTCGTTTTTGTTTTTTCTTCGTTTATACTTTTTATGATTTCTGTCGATATCAAATATCATCAATATATGTGATGCTGTTTGTGTACGACGAAATTTTCAAAGCAGTTGTCCCTCACTGTCACTTTTTAACTAACGAGTCTTTAGGACATTATTAATACTTTAAGCGATTTTGCCAATGAATAGGGAATGGTTTGAGTTATACGAAGAGGGTAGTCATGATGGATTTTTATCAAGGAATCCGTTGATAAGCGGAGTCTAAGCGATTTTACCAATGGATAGGGAATGGTTTGAGTTATACGAAGAGGACAGTCGTGATGGATTTTTATCAAGGATTCCGTTGATAAGCGATGTAAAGCCGAACAAATACGCGAATTTCAGGGCACTCGAGGCTTTAAAAATGTCGACAAATGTCATTATGAAGGATAAATGTCAGATTTGCACGTTTGCTGTCTTCAATATCGTCCGTTATTCTGTCGTAAAGACAATAATTTGATCAACTGAATTCATTGAGTTTGTTTTTTTCCTCTTCCAGAACACACTCTGTTCAGTTCTATTAAAGGAATGTGGTTTTGAAAAGTCCTTCAAGTGAAATGTAATAAAAAAATTATAGTTTTCTTTTTACATTGTTGTAAACTATGACGCTCAAATTCTTATAAATCTTTCATCTAAGCAAATTATTAGCATCAATAGTACAAAACAATAACAATATGCACTATATAAACTTATGAGGTATTGAGTTTTCGAGTGATGAGGATTTGCTTTTTCATAGTTTCACGTCCAGAAACGTTGTTCGTTATTGAGCAGTGAGGGAAATGATTACAGCAGCGTAATTGTTCAAATGTTTACGAACAGGAAATTCGCTATCACTGAGTGAAGATCGTTACGTTCAACGCCATCCTTCTCACTTCTAATAAGCTTACAAATCTATCAGATGAATTAAAACGTTCAAAATTTTCTCACGTACGAATAGTTTGCTCGCGTAATATATGAGGAACATTGAGGTAATTGCTGTTCGGTGCTCGTTTTTTTTTCTACGAATTTTAACGACGTCTCTACGTAACAACGGTTTGCCGTGAAAACGTATTGTTGGGATGCGACGTGACGTATAGAAGACGACATTCATATGTGATCGGAAAAGGCTAAGCTTAGGCTTATAACTCTTGAAACTATCATTGAGGTCTCGTCATGAGTTGAAATTTTAAGCTGCATAGATATTTGCGAATAATTTGCATACATTTAGATTTCGTTTCAATGTATTCAATTTATGTATTGACATAATGTATCAAAGCAGCTTTTCGTGAAGTAGTCAGCACTTGCAGTACTATGAAT
>KN716454.1:59400-74550 GCA_000816705.1 Dictyocaulus viviparus | reverse complement strand
ATATCATTTCGTTGTAAAGAACGATAGGGATGGCAAGTACCATCTAGCCTGTCTATTGTTCCTCATCTACATGTATCACAGTAGTGGAGGTGCCAACCTGATACGTAAACCTGAATCAGTGTACTCAACCTCGCGGCCTTTCCCACAACTTCAATGTGTGCCATTTTTCCGATGTCGTTGAATTGCTGCCAAAGAAGTCTGCGATAAGAGAAATATAACCAGTACTGATTTGATAAAGAGCGATCAACTCAAGTGATCGAGTAGACTGGTCTCGCATTCGATAATCTTCAATCGATTCACTTGAACACGAATGGAAAGGGCATTCGAGCATTCCATAGGGACTGAACAACGTCAAAGCTTCTCTTATTTGATTAGTTAATGAAGTCGTTCTTATTACTGAACATCATTGAGGCGGGATAAATGTCAAACGTAAATGATTTCAAAAATGTTGCATGATAACATATCTTCGACAGAACTGAGAAAAATAATATTTCTACAAAGGATGAATACCTAACGATTCTATGTATTGCAGGCATCTAAGTTAGAAATCCAATATGTTAGGCTATTTCGCTTTCGAACTTAGAACAGGGCAACATGAGGGTTGAGGAATTTTTGCTCACTATGCACGAAAAACAAAGTGGCAATGCATCGTAGGTAGGTAGACGAACAATTGAGAAGTTGTAGATCCACCTTGTTGACATAGCGTTTTATCATGTTTTGACGTACACATAGACAAATCGAAGATGCGTATGGTGAATAAAATATCATTACATTTTATATATTGCACTGTCAAAGAGATGATGCCGGCTGATTTTGTAATCATTTGATTAGGGAACTCTAAGTTCCCTCGTGCTCCAACAGTTGATGATCAGCTACACAGTCATATTTGCTGTACAATGAAGTATTGGGTGAGTCAGACAGATACATATAAATGACGATTGGAGATGAACAAGCCTAAGCGATAGGAACGCGGTAATCGCAAAGATTGTAGCGACACTTCATCAGGCTAGTTCATTTTGAGATGCTTCTCATAATCATTCTTGTCTGTACCGTTTTAAATCTTCCTACAACCATCTCCTCACATACATTCCGCATTGAATACCAACCATGTCAGGCAAGTCACAGTTGGATCTAGCATCAGTCTTTTTCTAGTTTCGAGCATTCCCTAGGTAGTCGCAAAAATGCGTTGTAAACGTCATAATTGGGGACTGAAAAATATTTGACACATTCTCGCAGTCCTCTCACAAGCAACTAATACTATTCGATCGAGTCGTCTTTCAACTGTATGTCATAAATGGGAAGAATTTTGTTGAGAACATTTCCATCGTAAACGACTTTTCTTCTTCGTTTCGTGCGATGACAGATTCTCTTTTTCAGCTCACTGCTGAAAGAAGTATTCCCTTTAAGGAAGCAGTAATCTGATCTAGTGCATGAAAATGATGCTACCGATGTGTCGAGAGAACATCACCTTCAGTCATTAACATTACTGCTCTCCGTATAGATCGCTCCATTTGACGACTCTGATGTCCATCGGCAGTATGCTTTCTTCACGAAGAGTGAAAGTGGCGTGCTGTGAACAATAGTGTCGCAAGATGCTCTCCAATTCCATTTCAATCTCTTGATCTAAAGTTTCCAATCCTATAGTGTTTCTCATTCACTGTTTTCATTTTCGTGTTAAAATCCCCTACAACCAACTCCTAAAATATTTTTTTGCTTTGAATTACTTTTCCAACGCATTATGAAACGCATCTGATTCGTTCTCATCTGCTGCACTAGTTGACAAACAGATATTGATGCTTAATGATTTTCTAATGACACCGTTGTTCGGCGGAATACGTCAAAACAGCGAAATAAGATTTCATAAGAGTTGACGAGATGAACAATGGATGGGTGTACGACAAAGCCGATACTACCTAACGTTTCGTGTAGCGACCTTTTCTCCACGGATAACAGGTGTTCCTTTGTTAAGTTGCTTAACTGTCTTATGTTAGCTCTTTTGCTGTTAGCTTCTGGCGAGCGTCGAGTTTGATTTGTATTCAAGCTTGAAAAAGAGCACAGTGATGGGAGTGCGTAGAGACACTCTAGTATTATATGTACTAACTAGGAAACTGTCCATGGCGTGTCATCTGTATGATCGTTAGATCCTGTTCCATTGACGTTACGTTTGGATTGAGATTCGATCGCCTTGCACCGTTTGTCTTACCCCGTCGTCTAAGACGGCAGAGCGCAACGTGCGTGGCACTGAGGCAAAGTTATGCTGATTTAGTTTCATTAAGTTCATTTTATAACTTCGGTCAAGCGTTTTCATGGTTTTCACCACTGGCGTTAATGAAGCAGAGAGATTACCTCCTTGCGACCGTATTTCTTCAAGACGGCGGCGATTCCTGATGAGTTTGCTCTTTACTAAGCTTCCAGAAATAGAAATAACTTCCCGTAAACGCCTGGGAGGTCAGTGAAATTATTTGTCTTGAATATTTTGTCATACCAGCTGATATCTAAATTTGACGCGTTTGCTTAAACATTAGAACTGATTATAAATCATGCTTTTGTATAAATTAAATAATTTCGTTCACAAAAAAAAACGACATAGAATCAATGAGGAAACATTCATGAGTTACTTTTATATGAGAAGCTCGTGAGGCGTAAAAATCGTTTTCATACTTCTCTACATATCTCGTTTATTACCTCTTCTTTTTATTCTGCTGCGCTCTACTTAAAAGCTAGGTCATAATTTCACCTAACGATTATGTCCATTATAATTTCTAAATAATTTCCTTCCTGGATTTTAATGGCGTCTTAATGGGCAATGGGAGACTCATATATTTGCACTTTCAAAAGCTTTTATTTGAATACCGTAACGTGTTACCGTACACCATTTCCAGAACTATTGATTACCTCGAATATGTAAAACTACTTAATCATCTTTGCATTCAAAAACGTGCTTTTTATTCTGATCATCATAAATTTTTCCATGTTTTACTCTAGTGTTCCTCCATGATCATGCTGAGGCAAGTACTCTGTCTAATTTGTAAAAAGCATTTAACATTTGAAAAAACATTATGTTCATATAGACAATTCCGGGTTTTGAAAAACGTGACAAACTAAATGAATAGTATTCGTGACGTAACAGTTGCTTGCATGCGAAATGGCTTCATTGATAATTAAACTTGTAAATATTGAAAATTCTGGTATAAATTTCTAGTGAAAAGACGATTTTGGATCTCTGCATACTAAAGTTACGGTAAGGGAGCGCGTGGTGTAGCCGCTAAAATGCCTCCGCGGTAAGTAGACGTGAATCAGGTTCCGGCTGCACTCAGAGCCAACTAAGCCCGCCATTGTATACTGAGGGATGGCTGAGTCATTTTGCACTGCCATCTTATTCTTCGAGTCAAATTTGAATAAAATTTCCGAAATGGAGTTTCTGTGCTGAGTGAAGCTTTCTCTTATTATCATTATGTATCATAAGCCTGAAATCCTTTGCATTCGTCACATTTGATATCGTCTATTTTTCTTTTTTCTGCTTAACAAAAATTGTTTACATCAACACATTTTTGTGTGTCGTTTCATCGTATAATATCTGAGTGTCGATGTACTTATCACTCCTTTCAGTTACTAACTCATCTGAACGATTGATTATAATTGAATATCCACTGTTCTCTTTTTCTCATTGAGAGGTATTCATTAGGGAGTTAAGGAGGATAACGCTTACAATGCGTCTGATTTATCGCCATAATCACCTAGTGAGTTTCGTGAAATTTCTTCATTCATATCTTTCAGGCTTTGTTTACAAGCTTCTCACGGAAAAGCTCAATGACACATACATTGGTAGTATTGTTTTCTGTAGAAAAATCAATTGCATTAATTTACAAATTTTATTGTAAATAGAACGGTTGCCACGTGGTTTGAAGTTTGAAGATTTTAAATCTCCTTCTACTTCAGTTTCGTGAATCGTTTATTCATCAGAGGGAGAATTCATATACTCACGAATTTTATGCTTTTTTACCTCACTTTAAGTTTTAATTACTTGAACTTTTTGAAATTTTATAAATATTATACACCATTAACATTAGCAGTACTGGTAGAATTTCAATAAATGTTTTTGCTTTTCACTTTTTTTTTATTCGATAGAACTCTCATCAATAATATTCTGTTTGTGTAATTTTTATCAACAAACAAATAAAAAGAGATAAATGACAACGTTCTACTGCCAGCATGAAGATTTACTTTGCCAATTCATAAAGCATAGAAGCACGAAAAGCTGCATAACTAATGAACTTTCAACTACGTCAGCTGTTTTTTTTTATTACCTTTGTGTTTTTTGCTCGCTATCGAGCAGTCTTCATTTTTATTGATAATTCTCATCTGAATCATTAGTAAAACAAAATCACCTAGATGATTGAAACTTTTATTCGTACTCGAAGTGCTTTATAACTCTCTGATTTCCTCCGCCAACTTTTTCTTCACAAACACTCTATGGATTATTTCTTATTATTATTTTTTCATTAAAAAATATTGTTTAAGATGTAGTGAGGATAACGTATGTAATATATTATGACAAAAATTTAACTCTTATTTGACCCTCCTAGCTTTGAACTCTTAGCTTACAACTGGCAGAATAATTTTGTTGAAATCGCGAAACGTTTACATCAGAATGTTTGTATTTTATACGAGCAACTAAACTGTTCATTTATACGGTAAGCTGCTTGATGGGAAAAACTATGCTTTACAGACGTTTTTTCTTAATAGCCTCAGGCTTGATTATGTTTACTAGTATGAGTTCAGTCTAAGATCTTTCAGTCCAGTAAGATGTACCATCAATGTTGGTACGATTCCGTCCTGTTCTGAACGTAGCTGGAGTTTAGTAAGCTGATAAAAACCTTGTTTTTTTCTTTTGCAAAGTTTTGTTCGAAGAAGCGACAAAGTATAGGAAGTTCAAGCTATCTAGTGACTCATTTTCTGAAAATATTCAACAAGAACTTATTGCAAAAATCCTCACCCTCACTCGTATTATTAGCGCTGTCGAAATGAATCGATTGTGATTCATCTGTATGTACAGCAACACATTACTGATCAACTCCACTCTGTGAAAGCTCGCTTAGAATTTCGAGTTAATGTAGAGAACTCATTTCTGAAATCAATAGTATGTGGATGAAGTGGTAATGGTTTGCCAGCGAACTTTTTCAAAATTTATAGTGACGGTTGTTGTTTTTTATTTAGCGAAAGGAGAGACTGCTATTTAGAATATTTTCGAAGTAGAGGCTGAGGCTCTGGTAGAATCACGTGTTTTCGAGCATTGAGAGATTCATTTCATAATGTAATTTGTTCAATCAATAAACTGCTATGATTCTAATAGAACAAGTTCTCCATCAAAGTTTTAACCACCTGGTGACTATTCAGCTTCTTCATATACTCACCGTCTTAATTTTCTTCTCCATATGATTATTATGTGAAGGCAACAGCGACGTAATCATGAAGGCTAACGTTTGTTTGTATTGCTGAAATGTTAGCGTTGAATATTCAAAATTGTTCTGTCAGTTATACTTGTTTGTAATCATAGTCCTGCTCGTGTTGTATAGATAGTATTCTCATCAGGTCATTCAGTCATTCTAGTATAGATAGCATTTAGGGCCTACAGGACAAATGTTAAGTACTGTTCTTGGTTTTGGTACTTCAATATGTAATTCAAACTGATGTGAATTATGAAGGACTAGGAAGGAGAGGTAGAAGAACGTCGATTACCATACAGTGATGCTCCAGATTTTCTTTTAGCTCAACAATTGAATCATGACAATGTCGAATGAAAACTCCATTATTTACAAATTTTTATTCATTTGTTAAAATGTTGTTGATCTGATTATAATTCTGCTTATACATTCTAAGCATTCAGATAATGCTCTTTTATGTGTCGATAGAGCAACCGTGGTGCTGCTGTGAGTTGCTGGTATTGAAGGATTTTAACTCAGAGTAAATTCTTCAATATTTCCAATGATTCGATGAAGAAAAAAAAGGGATGATGACAGCGTACGAAATCAATGGGGTTGAGTTCCTAAATTGAAATTAGGCGGAAATTTTGAGGAGTTTTCTTTGTGATTTGTACTGCCTTTAGTTTGCTTGTGACGTCGCGTTACACATTCTGAACCTTCTGCATACATTTACACATTTTGCGGAAAGCTTAATGAACTGAAGATGTTCATTGTAATGAAAAATTCGGTCACTCTTACGTTTCCTTTCTCGTCTACATTCAACCTCCTATTTGTAATTCGGGAACAAATTTCGTGTTACTCTAACCTCGGATTTCACGGATAATTGAGGGTAATTGTAGAACATGTTGTTTTAAGCGCTTTTATTTCTCGCTGCATTTACTTACATGTTCAACGGTTAAATTTGATTAAGTGAAAGCAATGATTGTCACGTCCTCAATTACGGCTTCCTCAGAACGTGACAAGTTTGTCTCGAAATGTTTTTTTCTGATATTTGCATTTCTAATTTTTGTAACAATTTTTTCAACAATAAACAATAATAATGAGTCACATTAGCACCACATAGCGCTATTTTATTAGTTGAGGAATCCAGTCAATCCGTACTGAGTAAAATCTTCCTCAATTTTATAATCTCCATCTTACTTTTTTTGGTATAAAACATTTATGAGTAGAGGATAAACCTACTGCATATTGATGGCAATTTTTAATGAATGGTGAATTAGTTATTCGGCTTAATACTTAACCCTTCTTTATAAACGAACCTTATGGCATCGTAAAATTGACTCAGTTAACGTCTTAATAAGTATGGTCACCGTCATTACGAATGGCTTACGTAACCAGTATGTATTTAAGCATTTCCGGATTCTTGATGATTGCCGACACCGCCAGCAATTATCGCAGTTTTCATTCTAACTTCACGACGTGGATGTCTGAAACTGTTTTCCATGCTAGTGTGCAGTATTACAATGATTCTATGCATGCGTGCTCCATCGTGCATAGATAGAGGCATCGAAAATCCTTCTGATGTGGGTCTTCAGATGATTCAACAGGCGTCGTTACTGCTTTTTCATCATTCAAATGATAGCAACTTGACGAATAGATTGAGGATTTCAAAAATAAACAAAGAATCTATTAAGAATCATAGAACAGATGCAGAAAGGACACAGTGATTGAACATCGTTTTTTTACTAAATATAAAGCAATTTTTTTTTACAGAACTGAACTTCATAGAATTTTTGAATAGGTCGTTACTAAGACAATACTGATGAGTCACTCATACTCAGCTTCACGTAAATCGTAAACTTTTCTCTTGAAAAACTCTGAAGCTGCACATTACAAAGAAATCTTATTCCTTAACGATTCTTAGGTCTTACAAATTTACAGTGTTTTTGAATTTTTAGATATATTCAATACGCATGGCATATCACTGAAGAGTTTGTGAGTGTTTCAATTTTTCTTTCAGCTTTTTCTCTTCATCATTATAACTGGACTAATACATTTCTCAAATTCACTTTAATATTCAATCAATATGCGTTGTACTATTTGTTGTGCTTTCAGAGTGCATTATTCTATTTTGTTTGCTAAGCTTTTTCTATTGATAATGCTTTTTCTGATTGTTGTCTACTGTGTGTAGAAGTTAGAGTAGTTTTTTTTTTCATGCATAGAATGACACTCATTTCTCACCTATCCAAGCATTATAAAAGGAAAGTCCTGTATCAGTACTGAATGCTATATCACCCCTTATTTTTGGAAAGTGGAAGTGTAGAGGAGATAATATGAATAATACGTGAAGCGTCTACGACTCGGCGCTGCTCATTCATCATCGCAACCAAAGCCGAAGCGTTTTCGTCACCATTGACACCTCTCATCTTTTTTATGCACCTGTGAGATGAGCAAGACGGTTTCTTGGATTCATGAAGAATTCGGCTTTCGTTGTAATGTGGTATGCATTAGGTATTCTGAGGGAACCGAATCTCAATGTTCAAACATCTTACAATGATATGACTAAATTTGCTATCGATGCCCAAAACTGGGACTGAACTCAATGAGAACTCGAAATCGAAACGATATGAATATGTCAGCAGTTCGTCTTCAGGTAATCTTTCTAACATTTCGATGAGCTTCATATGCAATATAGATTATGCAAGATACGACGACTATCTATTATCATGGCATAAGAATCTTTGCGGACAAAAAATTGAATCATTAACCAACGCGTTAAGAATTTCAAAACTTCGTTTCAGAACAGAGTTGAAATATTCTTTCTTAGCAAGAAAATTTTATCCGGATTTTTTCTAACGATGAACGTATGGCTTACGTTCTTCACATTTCATTAAAGCGATTTGACTGACACAGTACGAAGCATTCTAAATTTTCACTCATCACAATGTAATTGATAAACCTTATCAGTTTTATCACTTCTCTTTTTTCTCTCTATCTTTTTTTTCTTCATGACTTCTCTTCTTCAAATGGCAACGTGTTTTTTGAGAGATTCTAAGCTCCCTAGTGACACATTATTGCTTTTGCAAAAATGGTGATTAATAAATTAGACTAAAAATTATGCGTGTGAAGAGTTTATTCAGTTACTTTTGAGGTAAGGGAAACTCAAAGCGATCTCTGTCTGTTTTTTTAATCTTTATTCAGAGAAAAAAGACCGTTTTTTAAACTCCATAGAGCAATGTCGATGGCGAAGCGGATTTTTTACGTTTTTAATAATCGGTGAATCGGAACTGTCGATCTTCTCACGAACAGAACCATTTAATGAATCTCTTTCTTTGTCATTGAAACGAAATTGAGAGGTAACGGATAATTTGAGAGAATCACTGCTGTGTTACTGCCTGAAAGATCGTACACAATAAATTTCTATCAAAATTACTTTTTTATAGAAAAAAAATTTGCATTGAAAACTTTTCTAGCTGTGATTTTTCAAATTTTAAACTCCATATCAACGTAATTTTCCTATCTCCACATCCTATAAAGGATTTGCTTTATTATCGAATCGATATTATTTTTTAAATAAATTCAGAACGAATTCAGCTAAAATCAGTTCGTTGGAAACTGGTTTTATTTTCTTCACTCAACTTAATACGCCTTAGGGCGGAGTCGGAGTGATCGGTTCACATTCACACGCTAACAGGGCGCATCTGAGGGAGCAGTGCGTCTCGTGTTAACCACGCCCACTCCCTGCGGGCTCTGTAACTGCTCACCCACAACCGTCCTCCTCAAGACCAATTATATTTTGATAGCAGTTTTTGCAACGACATTCCGCCACATGTGCTATACATAATCGAATTACTGAATCCTATTGATTTCTACTAGCTAGGTTATTTTTATTTACCTTCACGGGCATTCAACGGTGTGAATGATTACGTGAAATGTTGAACCCGTTGTACATGAAACATCGTCCGTCAACACAGTTGAGTATAGGACCGCCCAGCTCACCACCATCCCTACATAACCTCAAGGAAATTGAAGAATTAAGGTAAGTTCGATCGATTCTGTTTCGTTTGAGTGTTTTCTGTTTTTATTGGTCAATTTCGCTAATTCTTGAGTTCTTGAGTACGTTTCTGAGTAACTAGCACAATTATGTCGTAGTACACATGAACGTACCTCAGTCAATCATATTGATGTTCTACATTTCTTAACAATTTCCATTTGAATACGCCCTTTGAAGCAGTTCATGCACTATTTGCAATCATATTTCTTTTAGTATTCATATTATTACTTTTATTGTGGTATATTACGTTTATATCAAGCTTTGTTGAATACAATAATAACTGATAAAAGTCGGAAGTATTTCAATGACTCGTTTGAGTTTAAAGCTGTGAGTATTCTTCGTCTATCATTATCTACAATCACAATTATTATTTCATTTATCAGAATGATATTACACTTTCAATGAAGGTTTCGTACTGGTCCCGTACATTTGAAATCTTTAGAAAATTTTCTACCATACCAAAAGCCTGATTATTGATTGCTTCCAAAACGGCTTTTGCAGTTCAGCTCTTTTTATCGTTTCAGTTCTTTGTTGGAATTTTGCAATGATGAATGAAATCAAGACGTTTCCTCAAAGATATCATTGAGGCGTATATCGATTCCTTTTATATTATTATCATATCATTTTCGTTCAGTTCATTAGGAAAATGCTACCTTTGCTTATCTTGAACGTCACCATTTTTAGCCTATAGTTGATTTCTCACAAAGCTTGAAACCTCGGAGGTATTCTGATGAAGACAGAATTCAGTCTGAAGTGTACAAGTGTGTGACTAAATCAGTTATGTGAGAAATTAGAATGATAGCCGTTACAATTTACATAGTTAATGGAAACTAAAACGAGTGTCATAGGAATTATTTTCGGTGTTGTTTATCATGAAAGTGCTACATTTGTTGTTGTTGTTGTTGTTGTTTGTCTTATTGTTTGAAGTGTAAGAAAATATTTACATGCAATTATGAGGGAAGTTATATTGAAAGAGGAATTCATCGAGAATTTTCTTCTGACGTATTGTGGAATGAATATTCGTCATGGACGTCAACGTAGCATATCCACTACTCGAATTGACGTTTTCAGGATACGCGTCCTGATGCTTTTCAGTGCTAATCCTAACCACACCATTATATTCCACACCAATTTCATATATAATGTTACATAATTACATACATTATTACCATAATGTTTTCAATTGAAAATTTTTATCGTCCTATAATCAATCATTGGCTCGAAATCAAGAAAATCGCCCGAAGTGAAATATGCAAATTGAACGATTTTGTCTAAAATAGTCAGTTGAAGTCAAATAATCGTATCCGACATGAAGTCTTATCAGCAATTTGTTTTTTTTTCTTTACCTACTTGCTTATTGAAACAAATGTGATTTCTATGTTTCTCGGATTTTCCAGCCATGAATATATTCTAAGAAAGTGAGTGAAATTCGTTTATCTTCAGAAGTAGATTCATTGTAGACGATGTACGCATTAGAGAGTCCTACTCGTGTAGTACTGACCTATTGCGATACACCTTAGGCAGAAATTCGAAATCTTCTTACCGATTCTTTTTTTTTTGACTCGTAGTTCTTTTTCTTAGTCGAAAGACTCCGAAAGACTTTTACAATCAGAGTCCAGTGGAATACACTGATGTCACGACTGATTCCAATTTGTTCTTGAAGAAAAAATTTCTTTCTCTGCTAAAAAAATTGATTTTTTTGCTATTCAGACGATTATTGATTTATTCTTCGTTTCTGCTGAATCTCAAAAGATAAGTGACATATTTGTTCTGGAAAGCAGCCAATAGATCAGCTCATTTCAAATTAGTTCTGACCACTCGATACATTTGGACATAAATGACATTGGGTGGCTAACGGTTCGGTTGCATCGAATATGTTATTATCCTCACTGGTTTTACCTCTATATTGTTGATTTTATACTGAATTTCCCATTTACTGAATTATGGAAACTACCTCATATACTTTTAACTAGTAAAGTCCTCACCGCCTTTCATTCACTCTATGATGATGGTTTCGTTCTCGTTTTGAAGTAGATTCAAACTCGATGAGCAATTCTTTGTAGTTGAGAATCTATTGTGACATTTGCATATTCGTATATGAAGAAGACCAGCGAATGCGACAAGACACTTTTACAAACAGAATCTTCTTCACGTTGTTGTGTAGTGTTGTGAACTGAGTACTTTGGCAAAAGTGAGTGTATTGAAACGAATCTCTATCGGCGTATGCTTACATCTAGGAAGCCGCTGTGACTTGGAGAATCTGATCAATTGAGGATAATTATTCGTATGATGTTTAGCACCATGCTCTTAACATATTTGATCAGTTCGATATCAATTCATTGTGATTCTCATCTATACAGAAATAAAAACAACCAACTCCACTTGCTACCAAAAGCTGATCAATAACATATTTTGTGAGGTACTGTTTTAACTCAAATTGAAATCCTCTTATTACTCAAAGTATTTAATGTGAGCAGAATTTTATATCTGTTGAACGTTCTTATTTAATTGATTGCTTATCGAACGTCCTTAGGGACATAACCAGTGGCAAAAATTTTCATGCATCTGAATTATTTTATTGAGAATTATTCAAAATATTTTCGATTCGTTGAAATTCAAGCTCGGTCCTTTTTTTTTATTTTGCTTGCAACCATTAAAGATTATCATTAACTTTTGTTTGTATGATTTTTATTCGATATGTTGTGGAGTTGAAATACGCGAACGAACATTGAGGTCAAAAATCAATTTTGTAGAGCTGGTCGGAAAACATAAGCATATGAATTAATGCTTACACAATGTTTCTACTTTCTAGGAGTTCTTCCTCACTTTTGAACTCTTCACTGAGATATGAGAATCCTTACTTGACTAATAGGAATGAATGCTGTAAAAAATTGACGAGATCTATAAAATCCCTTTCATATGTAAAATGAAAAAATTCAATGGTCTACACAGATGGAGTATGAGTTTTTTTTTTTATTCTGCTTCATCTCTTTTATCTGAAAATCTTAGTTTCTGCATATGGCGTTTTCTTGCATCCTATTGGCAAGTGACATATATGGCTGGCATTAGGCTATTTTCCCTCCTCGTTGTTTTTACCTTCTAGCTGTCTGCTTACATCTTATACAAACATAATGCGACGGAATTACATTAGAATAAGTAAAAATATCCTCAATAGTCGGAGCCCGAGGCAAAACTTGAACTCCTATTTCAGTATCTAGTCAGATTGGAGGAGATAGTGATTGTATAGATTATAAAGCTTTTATAATCCATCCTAGTTGTTCGGAGAAATCAATGAACACTCACAAATTACTTACTAATAGAAAACACAGCTTTGAGAAGTAGATGAAGAAACATCACTGACTTGACATTTTTTGAATGACAACGAAGAAGTTGAATGCAACGCAAAAACGACATTCTAATTCTTCTACGATTCTGAAGAGCTTAAATGACAGTTTTGTGCATTTACTTAATATTGGAGATACTTTATCGAATATTAGCGTTGAAGTGAACATTCTTTGTGCAAAAATGCTTTGTTATCGGTCTTGCTCATCCAGACAAAGCATTCCAACGACGACGATCCAGAAAGATCATACGAGATGATTCTAGTTTTTGGAAAACGAACTCAATTGTTTGACGGAAGAGTGAATATGTAGACTTGTCTGATACTCATTGAATAATTCATTGTCGATGGTGTAGAGATGATTCAAATTGTTGGTACAGCAGAAATTGAAGTGTCATATCGTTGCCTTCGGCGGATTAAAGATCGGTTATGAAAGATTCGCGTCAGAATTATTACTTCTTTACGAGATTGATGTGTGCTTTCAAAATAATTTATAAAATAAATCTTACAAGTTGTCCTCTATAGTGGGTCCGATTTTTCATGCTCTGAGCAAAACAAGAACTCACCAACCTCTGAGTATGCTTTTATACATTATATCATATAATTGTATATAAGTGAAATTGCTATTGGATATCAAATTTTATAGCGCGTTAGTGTTGTGATTTAAGATGTTTGTAAACAGAGATCAGCTGACTTTTGGTGTTGGTCAATCCCTATGTTGCAGGATACGCTCAAGTATTTGGAATTTTGAAAAAGAAATATAAGAGCAAAAATGAGCTTTTAAAGCAAAAATTTGACCTCTTTATCAATTGTCACATTGAAAGAGAGTTATAGTTATAGAGTTTTTGAGGCAAATCTTTGTTTCAAGGATACAACGGTGTTTACTTAATTGCTTATTTATACAATGATTTCTCAAAAATCAACATAGATTCATCAATGAGCAATTCTATTTTTCGCCATAATGTGGCGCATATGAGCAGACATAAGCAGCTTTGTTTTCTTTTACGTCAGCTTATTTGTAAGCTCTGATATCGATGTGAAATACATCAGAAGAAATTATATATTGTGATATCTCATGATGTAGAAATGTCGTAGAGTTAACGCAAAACGAAAATGTCTCTGCATATGCATTGACAGTTGACATGTTGAGGAAAATAAATATTCATTAATAGTTTGAGGTGCCGAACAAACGATACACTGAATGTTCCCGTTCTTCGAAAACATCCCTCTCACTTCTGAACGCTTCCAACCTTGTTCCGTCGAAATTAGCTGATGACGTGTTGTTCCGTACTGATCTGTACTTGACTTAGCGCAGTTCATTAAGATGTCTCTGAAAAAGTCTCTCTTCTGTAGTTCACTTATCAGAACTTTGTCGACAACAGAAGAATGATAATTTCAATTCTGAAGAAACGCAATATTCTTAATGTTTTATGTATTTGCTTTGTACATTATCTGTAATGTGAGCTCATAAAGCGGATCAGTACGTCGGTAGAAATCTACGCTCATCGTCCAGTCTCCTCTCATTCCAGAAACCACTCCAAAGTGCGCAGTTGTCACTAGAAAAGAATTTTAAGATGCTCATTAGGAGAAAAAATTCAAAAATTTATTCCTACGAAATTTTCGGTACCCGATCACCGATCTGGTAAGTAAGTTTGTAATTTCATTTCTGTTGAGCTCTACATCAGTCACTCACTAGGTGAGTTGTGAGGTTAATTAGCTAAATGGATACCTATATTTTTCACATTTTCTGATTGCTGTGTAGTGTCGATGATGATAATTGAGGAACAGTAACGCCTTTTTTGATTGAAACTCTTATGCTTAACTTTATTCGTAATCGATAAATTCTTTTAATCAAACAACTTGGATGGTTTGACACTATTTCAAAAGTTTCTGCTTATCACCATCCTTTAAGCTGTTGATGAGACGTAGGTGACGATTTGACAGACAGAAATAATCAAGCTTTTTCGAAACCCATATTCTCGCCAAACAATAACAGCTGTCTTCAGAAAAAAAGAGACAAAATATCCACACTTTACCTCAATGTGATCTTTATTAAATGTAGCAGATGTTGCCTTTCTATGCAACTCCATCGCTCTGACGAAAGTTCTGTACAAATCGATTGGGTGATGTTCTTGAGATTTTCCTATTACTATATAAAATATTTTCACATGTTATGCTTTTCTACGTTTCCAAAATAGTTGAACAACAAAGTAGGCGTGAAAAATTCGAGTGATGAAGTGGAGAAGTAGAATGAAGAAACTCAACAGTAGTTTTGATGATGGGACGACACCTACCAATTTATACCAAATCTACCAATTTTCCTCCAAACTCGT
>KN716454.1:47505-59300 GCA_000816705.1 Dictyocaulus viviparus | reverse complement strand
TCAATGTGATCTTTATTAAATGTAGCAGATGTTGCCTTTCTATGCAACTCCATCGCTCTGACGAAAGTTCTGTACAAATCGATTGGGTGATGTTGTTGAGATTTTCCTATTACTGTATAAAATATTTTCACATGCTAAGGTTTTCTACGTTTCCAAAATAGTTGAACAACGAAGTAGGCGTGAAAAATTCGAGTGATGAAGTGGAGAAGTAGAATGAAGAAACTCAACAGTAGTTTTGATGATGGGACGACACCTACCAATTTCTACCAATTCTACCAATTTTCCTCCAAACTCGTCACGCAGTTTTTCTATAACAATATATCATTCCGTGAACCTCATATGTATTTGACTCTATCGATCGGACAGTAAGATCACTATTATATCAAATATACGAAGTTCTAGTAAAACTCAAATTTTCTTGCACTTTCTCTATTGCTATCGTTAACAGTTTTCTAACATTCGTATCCTCCTTTCAGCTAAGCTTACAACGACAGATATTCGTTGGTAATTAGTGACGCTTTCGATCATAAGCATTGCGACACCACCAGTGCATCTAATAAAGCTAATCTGGACACAGAACCGCCAAAATCCTATTTGCTCGATTCTCACGAAACGAGCAGCTTCTCACTGATTCAAATACTTACTGAGAATGCTGGGGAAATGCAAATGCATTTTCATAGAAGCTTAGCGATATTTATATTACAATTTTCAGCAGAATAAAAAGTGTATTTAAGATATCCAAAATCAATTATGAACGGAATAGAGGTCATGGTGACTCCTTTCATCATTGAACGTTTCACTATGTATTTTAATTTTACAAATCTGAATCTCATTAACTTTGATTTTCTTCTGAAATGTAGGTGTTTTTCGTTATCTTATAATTTATACTTATTAAATCTCTTATCTATTTATCAAAATGCTTATAAATCTTTTAATTAACGACATTCAGTTTGATAACATCTTTGTGAGGTGAAATAAATATTCAGTGAGTTCTCACAGATACCCAACAACGTTGGCTTTTTTTCTTCATTAGTTATTCAACGGATCAATAATTTTTGCGTTATTCAGCGCCGAGCGTCTGAATCTCTACCTTAATCGTCAAGAAGGTGACGTTGATCCCGATGAAGTGATTGTTGACGAGACGTTAAAAAAGAAGAAAAGTCGTTGGAAGCGGGTAAGCGTATGTTTCGATTCTCAAGATCTCTTCATACTCAGTTTTTCCTCAAATAAACATGCATAATTAAGTAAATGTGAGGTAGTACAATCCATATTTTTATTTGGAAGAAAATTTTTCTATCATTAACAGCTATTATATTTGTTATCTGCTCGTGACTAATCAATGACAAGTACTTAGACATGTCACAATTCATCTTCTCACTTGTTCAATCTGACTTATCATTTTTCTTTCAAACACATTTCTTTGCAATGTAAAGATTTAAGCTTACACTTTTTATTTCGATGAGACGTACATTTCTGACTTTATTAATTTACATTCCCTTTAGATACTTTCACTAAGAAGAGAATGTTTTCATTCTGTTTCAAATTAAATAAAGATATTTGATAGTAAAAAATGAAATCAAGTTGGGCATTTGAATGCCATTCGCAAACCGAAAAAGCTTTCCGTCGGCTTTTTAGATTTGATAAATCCGTATAAAAATAATTAGAGGAGTTAAAAAACATGGATTCCTCATACAGATAGAATCTGCATTCATTGAATTACAGCTTCACATTCCTCATAACGACTTGTGGTGATACTCACTGAATGCTTTCTTCTTTTGTTTTATCAACTCGTCAACGTTCCGAGCTTATGCTTGAAAGCTGTTGCTCATTCCGCTATCACTGTTAACTTCGAAGGCAATTTAAATATTTGAATAATCAATTCAGAAATTTGTAACCGTTTCTGAGATAAAGAAAATTATCTTAATGTTACTAAAGTTTTGCATCGACTTACTGAAACACTTTTGAATAAGAAATCTTTAAATGTTTTCAGTCGACAAATCGACGACGTCTTATGGCAACTATGAAGACGTTAACATTTTAGTGCTAACGCTCTGATGAAATTTGCATCGGAATAGAAATAGAATTACTCCAATCAAATAAAAAATAGATTATTTCATAACGTTGATTCATTCGAAAATCTGAGAAGCTTTGTTTGTTGTTGATTTCCCAGAAGAGTAAACAAGTTATAAGTGCAATATGGTTTCTTTCTTCTATCATTCCAGCTTCTTCCATGACGCTCGTCAATCGTGCAATAGAAAACAATGAAATGATGAGAGTTGTATTAGTGTAAAGTGAACGCATTCTGTTTTTCCTCACTACGAGTCACCACTACGAGTTATATGAAACATTTTTTTGATATTTTTCTAGCTTACATTAATCATTTGTTCGAAGTTTTCAATATAAATTAGCTTTCTTCTTATGTATTGTTATTAATTAAGCGATTTTTTCTTTGAAAAATATTCATACGTGTACTACTGTGGATATGTAGATGACACAAGTTTGAAAACATGATCCATATTATGACAAAAAACGATATGTGTTGACATGGAAACACGTCGTGGTTTTGAATCGATGAAGTTTTGCGGTGAATGATGGAAACATGTTCGTTCCCCAAGGGCAGCGGTCGAAGTTATGGCTGTGATTGTGCAGACAGGAAATCGAGAAATATCGCTCAGATATTTAAGTCATACAGACCATTGTGCAACTACTTCTACATGGAACTTAATAATTTCTTGTTTTTAAGACTAGGGACGTGTAGAACATTTGTAAGAAGTACCGAAGTGTCGCTCTGAGGGTTGCAGTTCGATCCTTCCTTAGTAAATCAAGTCCTTCCATCTACGGTTCAGAATATCGGTGCAGGTATGGACTAGTGGATAAGCAGCAATGACTTGGTAAGGAATCACGAGGTGTTAACCGTCCGCAGTTTCAATTTCCTTCACCATTCTTCTTCAAAGTCGAATGTGTGAACTATTTCATAGGTGTCGATGAACGCTGAAAGACTATTTGTTGTTTTTAGAGCCACTGGGAAATTGTGGATCAGCGAATTGTGTGGTGAGAAAAGTGATGACCTATCATATCCAATATATGTGTGATTACAAGAAAAGAAAAACGCGAAAATACATAACCAGCGGGCACGAATTGCAGCAAAACGAAAAGCTGAACTCATCGCATAAGCTCAAAGTAGTTCTAAGTAAATTTCTCGGAAATTCCCTCATTACAAAGAGATTGGAAAAGAACAATATTGTACTAATACACTAAATGTGTTCAGAAAATTGTGTCATTCAATTAAGGTTACTGCATAATGACTAAATGCGATCATATAAGGTTGATGTTTTTTATTTTAGAATACGTCATTAGCTTTAAAACTGCTTAGATTTTATGACTCACCATGGCGAAGCAGGAAAGAAATGGCAGTAAAAAGGCTATTGATTATCTAGTAAACAAACAGAATCGTCGGACAAATAGTTGAAATGATGCTGTGATCCTTCCTCATTTTTGAGGCTCATTAATCTATATGCGATTATGTTTCGATTTAACGAATGGCACTAAAGTGAAAAAACTATCATCAACAAAATGTCCTTGATTTTTAGGCGTCATCACTTCTGAATATTAAGCAAAAGCTCATAACTCTTGAAATGAAACAGTTCATTCTAGAATTTTCGAATAGTTCTACCTCATGTCGGACTTGTCATTCTATCCGCCGCCTACACATTGCTGGGAGCAGCAATTTTCCACCATGTGAGTATTTTTTACATGTAATAAAATTATTTGCTTAACGCACTGTTCCTCGTCCTCTTTGCTATATAGAGAAAGCTTACGTTACTCTTCTATTTTTACAATCTATTTTATTTTTTAATATCGCTATCACTACGTTTCATCAGCCATATGATTTTTTGAAGACAAGGAAAGAATACTAGAAGAAAATAACTCAATTAATATCTTTAGTATGAGAAGCCGTTTGAGGAACACTTACGAAATGAAACGGCTCATAGAGTGCACTTGTTGAAGCAACGAATCATTGACGATCTATGGAAAATGAACAAGAACGGCACGTCGTACAACATCTGGGTTGAACGAGCTCAAACCGCGTGAGCGTGTTCAATATCTTTTCGATAATAAGCTGACAAGTGTTTCATTTGATGACATACATTGATGATTCTTGCTTGTAATGTTCTATCATAAAGCACTGAAAATATTATTCCATGTATAAATTTGGCTCTATTGCTAGTGTAGAGATCATCGCAGCTGATGACAATGAAGCAAAATGAAATGCCCCGTTATAGAATGGACGACATTATTCGTGATGTGTTTATCGATTATACTAGGAACTATATGACTCCCGAAGACGTCATCACTGGTTCAGGTCCATTCAAGTGGTCTTTCGGTTCTAGTGTATTTTTCTCATGGACAGCCATTACAACCATCGGTACGTTCTCTTCGTTTTTTTCTTTCTATACATACCAAATTAGTATAAAGAAATGGGATTGAGTCATTCGTGTTTCTATTCAAGAGCGTTTCATGACATGTCGGAGGGTTTTACACTTGTTATGTGTCGTATATTAAACGAATAGCTACCTTTTCCTCATTAATCCAGAAAACGTCACGTTGTTGAGGACTGCGCCAAGCTTTGCTTACGTATTTTTCCACTCGCGAATATCACACGTTGGTCCCATGAGAAATTGCGTGGTGTGTGTGCGCTTCATCGAAGACACTCTCTATGGCTGTGAATCAAAATCGCATTGACGTTTGATCAGCCAAGCACGTATAACAGAAAGCAGATGGGGTTTCTGAGTGTCATTTGTCAGAGAAGTTGGACATTAATGGAAATACTCCGGTACATCCTTGAAGGAGGCAAGGAGTGCTTTTGAGGAGTTAGTGTGAATGCGAGTACCATCTTGTAGTGTTTCTATATAAAAAGGCAATACTGCTAAAAGTCGAATATCGTGGTATTTGTGATTATCGAAATGTTCTGATCATACAATTGCTTCTCACTATTACGTTAGAATGACAAGTAACAATGCCTGCGATGATTATTTCTAGAAAATATGATGAAATCACTAATTGTAGTAGTGGCAAGAGCTCTAAGTTGATTCTAAGCTTCTTATTGCATTCGTTGCCTCCAACCATCTAGAATACAACTAGAACTATATGAAATTCTTTCATGTTCTGTGATGAATAGTACGGCCACGTTTTGTGTCATTCGCTAATGATATAGCTGATTATTTCTCTTCCAATAGTGCTGAATTGAGTCTTTGAAGTGATTTTTTCCTCATTTGTGGAAATATCCATAAAAAGGAATCAAGAATCGCCAAAAGCAAACATTGTGTCGATATGTATGTGTGTTCTCTGGAATAGATCATTTGATATACTTGCATTGTAGAAAGAAAAACAACAAAGAAAGAAAATGTTGACTACACTTCTGGAAAAAAATTTCATTTCAATAGTTCAGAAAATGATTGATTCTGCTTATCGACTTTAATTCAGGGTACGGTCACATCGTTCCGCGAACGAACGCTGGGCGAGTAGCAATAATTTTTTATGCATTATTTGGTATACCTCTTATATTAGTTACCATTGCTGATATGGGACGATTTCTATCAGGTCAGTCTAAGTATATTACAAATCCTTAATTTATAGGAAAGGGTATAGAGATGCCACAGTGACAAGTAGACTCGAAGCAGGTTTGCGGCCGCCTTAGGTCTTACCAAATCTGCTATCCTTCCGAGGGTCGATAAATTGGTACCAGAGAAATTTCAGTAAGAGAAATAGCCTTGGTTTGGTGAAGAGTGGTCAACTAAAGTCACTGTGTAGATCAGTTTCGCATTCGGTGACCTCCACGATATCAATGCTTAAGCGGATCTCGCAATAGGGACTGATCAACGTCAAAGCTTACCATATCTTAGGCTACAGTTTCTTATTGATTTTTCTGTGGAGACGTTTCCCAACACTCAACAACATTGATTTTTATCCTCATTCTGCTAACAGTGCAGAAACCGTCAGAAGTTTTAGCAGAGACAATTTTTCTATCTTTATTGAACATTTGAATAAATTGCTGGAAATTATACCTAAGATGTCACTATTAATATCTGAATGCTTTGAAATTATTACTGGTATTACACTACTGACCGATTCTGTCTGCCATCGAGCGATTCTAGTAGGTTTGAAGAAAAAACTTCGACTTGTCAATGTAACACCAAGGTGTGCAATTCCTCACCAGAATTTGCTGTGATTGACATGCTATTGATTGTAGAAAGTGATATCGCAGATCAGTTTGTGGCCACCACCCAGGTCTCCCGAGTCTGCCATCCCTCTGGGGTCGGTAAATTGATACCAACGTCAACTATATCTTCACTAACTATCAACTTCGTTGCTGAGTTAATTACAAGACTGAGAGCCTCAAACGGGATTTGAGTAAGGATCTGTCATATACATCTATAAGAACATCAATAGCGACAGAATTATGATAAAAGAATTAACCTTGATTCTTTTCATATGTGGCGCGACAATGAAATAAGCATTAGTTGCTGCTTGTTCTACCAGCTTTGGTTCGACTTGACAGATTGTATTGGCCGTGTTTGATCTCCTATTCGTTACTTGAAAACTAAAACAGCATGTGAATTCATGAACTTTACTATAACCTCATACGAATAAAATTTTAGGAGGTATTATTTGGGTACATAACACATATCGAAAATTCATGGACTCATGCTACGCTCAGTGCTGGAAGTGCATCAAATGTACGTGTTGTCGATTTCGTAGGAAACAACGACGAATACAGGTAATCCAATACTTTCTTGTACTTCGAAATCTGATTTGATTTTATCACGTATATCTGATCCGTGTTTTTTTTTGTTATCACTAAAACGTAAAATCCTTCAATATTTCAATAGCAATGCTTTTGAAGATGCCGACAATTGAATTGTTGCAAAAACAAGGACAAGTGTACGGTACGGTGAGGGGACCAAGAAAAACGCACGACAACCGATCAGACGCTGGTACTTTTGAAGGTAAGAATACTAGCATACTGTATGACGAAAATTATGTAAAGCTTGTGAATATAGGAAGAAATCAAACGCATCTTATTGATGTCTTGTTATGTATTGATCAGTAGAACTGAATGGTAACGTTCTAGAAATGAGGACTCCAATCACAACAGAAGAAATATCCTTACCGACAATAACGCTTATTCATTTTTTTTCTGGAATAGAAGTGGTCTAGTATACTGTAGTGATAACTCTTATAGAGAACTGCAGGGGACCATAAGTGTTCAGTCTGTTTTCTAGCCACTATTAAAAAACACTACTGCCGTGGAAAAAAAGTCATCTAGACATTTTTCTTCTGCTAACTAGTAGTGATTACCCTCCTTTATAATCTAGAAACTCCTCAAACTCGTTTGTATTTGTTAAGCTATAGAAAATAAATATTCTCGAACAATAAACAACAACAGTTGAGTGGAAATTCTAATCAGTAATACCTCGATCATTTTGACAATGAAGCTTCGTCAGCACTCTGACGTCAACTGCCGAAAGACATCAGGAGTTAGATTTTGTTATACTTTGTGAATACCATAAATGTGACTATTAAAGAATGATCGATTCGGTGGATTTTCTTTCAAATCGTTCAGACATCTCGGAGATTCATACGCAAAATTCGCAACACGGTGGCGATTCTGAAGACACACGTGCTCTGGCCGAAGAGCTCGAGCCGGAGATACCTCACCATGAACGTCGTGTTTCTGTTACGTTTATCCTCGTTATAATGCTCGGTTAGTTATTCTCTTATTTTGTATTACAATTTTTTTTCTTCAATTTCTCAAATTTTTGTTCTATAATTCTAGAATATTTTGATGTTCGTATTTTTTTGGCTCTCAGGATGTTATTTTTGATTGATTCCATGAAATTGTTCCACTACTGCAATGTCGTATTTATTTTACTTTTCAAATGTGGCAGTCTTTTAGTTCACAATCTTCTTACGATTTACTCATAAGCAGTAATTTTCAGTAAAAGCTTGTAAACTCAGCTTAAAGTTTCGAGGAGGTTAACAGCTTGAATCAAATTTCAGTAATGTTTGTTATTCCACAGCACGTCCACAGTGTGTAACACGTTATGAAATTTTTTTATAAAATTTAACTGTTTTAAAAGCCTCCAAGAGCTTAATTGTATTCTCTACCTCAATGTATTTATACAGTAAGAAAATAGCTTAGATTTTTGAGTCAGTACTTTTTAATTTGCGCACATTTCCATACTCAGAAAAACTTCCAGTAAAACCTCTTGAGAAATATAATCGCTCGTGAGTGCGAACAACAAAATCACTTTGTGGATTCTATTTTTACCTCCTTTTTTTCCTCTTTAAACGTAATCCACTGATCTCACTATTCTATACTTTGTGATAGGTCTTTTTTTTTCATTCTCGGGTAAAAGCCATATCAATGTAAGCATTTGAATATCCATATTACAAATTTGTTTGATTCGTAGCATTTCATCCTTGTTGTCGAAGCACCACTCGCTGTTCGAGCAACGCTGTTACTTTCACTCTTTCCCTCACTAGATATTTCTCAACACCGCTTCCCATAATAGTCGCTTATTTTCTTCACGTCTCAAAAATCACAGTGAGGGCGAGTATGACTTATCTCCTAATTTTCATTCCCTATCATCATTCACTTAAAAGATGTCGTTGCGACAAAAAAGAGGAATATCGATTAGCACGTTTTTTTTTAATGAAAATTTTACCACAATTACTAGGAATACGTTTTCTGCTTTGGATTTGACCAAATTTATTCACTTATTTACTGAAATTTTTAGATACTATTTTTGTTTCTTTATTGATATTTTTGTCGTTTGGTGTAATTATGTGATGTTGTTATGTGGCGAGTTTAAGCTGTTGAAGTTGTTCAAGTAGATGTACAACTGCAATCACATCAAATCGGATGGCTGTTGATTTATTGGTCTTCGTTTTATGTTTTCATTGAACTTTTTCGCCACTATATATGAGTGAAGTAGTGTGCCGGAGGGTAGTGGGCGGCAGAATCGACTTTCATCATGATATCTGTCGAATGTTTGATGTGCGTATTACTCGAGGGGCATGACTGCAGTAACGCCTATGGCCGATATGCATTGAAATGAATGACGACAACCATCATAGAAAATGGGGAACGAACATAAAAAAGTCTCTGCCAGATCGTGAATGGATTCAGAAGACCTCAATATGATTTCAACGTTTGATCTACACTTTTAGAAGTCTAGTGAATCCCCGACATTAGAGATGATTTTTGTTCTCATTATGTTTTTGTATTCAGTCATTTTCAGTCTCCTATTAAGTACGACTTTTCTGAACATCGCATCGTTTATGTGTACATCTAATTGATCAACTGTCATCGAAAAAATTGAAACAAATAGCAGTCTAAACTTCTTTCAAAGTGCTCCTTCTGAGTATCGTGAAGCTCAAAAGGGTGTGTCTTCTAACTCACTCAGGTATTGAGGAAACCTGAATACGACGAAATTTGGGCATATTTGTGATGGAAAACGCTTTCATTTTCCATCTCGAGTAGCATCATAAAAATTGTTTTCGTGAATCACAACAACTCACTCGACGTTGATTTATTGTTAACAGACGAAATGAGGATATTTCGGAGTTGAATATTTCCTAGTTATCAATAATAATAAAAGAATTTGGTAGAAAAGTACAAAAACTAGATACTGACCGTGGGAATTTATTCCGCTGATTGATTTATTGATTGATCCCAACATTGTCAGCATTCTTAAAAACACGTTTAACAAAATTTCTAAAGCTGATATTAAAACTGGTAGGTGTTTATAGTATTATGTTCCTAACAAAACTATCATGATAAATATATATCAATTGACGGAATTTTTCCTAGAACATGTCATTGATTGATATATGGACTTGAGTGTGTATTGCCCTGAGGGCTCTATCAGAAAAAGAACCAACAAAGATTACAATACGCTGTAAATAATCTATGGCTGATCATTTGTTACTGTAGTGAATCAGTGGAAAAAATTTATCATTTTTCACCTAACTGGCTGTCACTGCTCGTTGTACTTGTTACGTCATAACTCTCTACCTCAATAGGTTTTGGATTTGAATATTATAGCGATAATAAATATTTTCATATAATAATAATAAAGTGATTGATATTTTACTAATGAGATCAAAACACATGATTTTTACAAAAGTTATTATCTTTGCATGGGATATAAACGTATCCTTTAGCTAACTTTAAAGTTCATATTTTGTTTATGGATTCGCTACAATGCCGCATTACGCGGATCCACAAAAAAAAGGATGATTGAGAAACCAATGAGCTTAAGTGTTATACTGAAAAAGGCATCCTGTCAGAGTCTGATCCGAAAAATCTGGAGAGCGACCAGCCGTATGACATAATTTCTACATGATAAGAGTCAAACCGGATTCCAGACGAAGTGGTGACTGACTACGATGAAAAAGGCAAGGAAATAACAAGGACCCTTTGAACATCGCAGGTGAAACAGACTGTACAAAAACAAACGTTCCAAAATTACATCACCCTCACTTTCTGGTAAATCAGATGTCGTTACGGTGGGTATGTGCATGAAAAGATTACTCCACTAGTCCTCATTACTTCGTCTACGACTGTCCAAACTCATTCTCGGTCTGTTATTTAGGATGCTAACCTAGAGGGCAGCATCATGAGGATCTCGGCGAGTTGGTATCATGCAAAACTTTGAAGTTCGGAAATAGAATAGTAGAAATGTAAGCTTATAAAACAAAACATAATTGTATCATTGGAACGCATGTTAAGCATCGTGTCACAATTCATTCGGACGGACTTATTGACCACGACACAGAATTGAGTCAAGCAATCATAGAAGCTGCTCAAATGAATCCCAATGAATATGACTGCTAAGAAGGCTGAAGTGCGCGAATAGTCCACGGTATCAACCTCTACAGTCTAGCCACAAATGAAAATGCTGCTTAGAGTTTTCGTGATGTTATTATTTATCTATTTATTTAGAGATAAAAGATTCAGTCTTACAGCTGGGAATCACTACTTAAGTCTCTTTGAAAACGCTATTGACATGTCTGATCATTGACGTATATTTTGCTCTCTAGTTGTCTACGTTTTTTTTTTTGAAACGGAATTTAATATAAAAAAGGCGTATTATCTGGAATGCAACTGGACCGTTTATCAGTTCTCATCTGTTTAGTTAAACATCGGAGGCACTTATTTGATCCTCCTAAGCAATCGTACCATTTTAACAATCATTCTCATTCAGCTTATGCTATTTTGATATTCATGACTGACTCCTTTGTACACGTCTATTGTTCTATGAGTAAATGAAATCTGGAAAATGAGTCTCATTCTGGGTAATTAGTCATTTTTTCATATTCCTCCCAAGGTTTCATCTACAAGTCTTTATTTTGCTCACACCATTTAGAATCGTTCAGCTTGGCTTTTGAATACCACTTATGATCATGAAAATCTAGTTAATGACGTTTTTTTTCAATTTTTTCACTTTGAGAGTGAACGAGTTAGTTGTTTGATAATATTAGTGAATGTTGTTGATATTCACGGCTTCAAGAAGTACGAAAATAAAAATAACTATATGATATTCTCACAATGTTGAGTCAATCTCAAAACTCGGGACCTCAGATGTCCGAAACTCGAGTTCGCATCTACAGATGTCCATTTCGAATTGCTTCCGCTTACTTTGCAGGGATTCATGCTCTGCTACACTCAGTGCTTCACTTAAGCTTTATACCTCTGAATGGATATATAAATTTCTATCTAATAAATA
>KN716454.1:22967-34448 GCA_000816705.1 Dictyocaulus viviparus | reverse complement strand
AGCCATAATTACGTGTGACTTGTTCAACCCAAATAACGTTTGGCTCATTCCTGATAAAAGGGGAGAAGTAAAGTGAAACAAAGGGGATAGAATTAAAACTGAAAGCAGCAAACGACTTTCACATTTGAACTAAACAACAAAAGTTTGTGACAATCGAAGCTGCTCAATCCATGAAAAAATGGTGGCAAAAATAGAATAACACGAAATCCTCATTCGTAAGTATTAAGTTCCTATCAGTGTCAATACCCATCACAAAATACGACGTAAAAAAAACAGCGACACAAATAAAAAACACTTCTCACAAAAATCTAAGTATTACCAGATTAAAACATTCAAATAAAGGAATATTATCGCATAAATACAAACTGGAACGACTTCTCATTCTCTTAAAAACAGGACAGTTAGGTCTGAAATATGGTAAGATTCGTATATTTTTCCACTGCATGCCAGTAGTGTTCCTGATTCCATACAACGTGCTAACGTCTGAGTTCCGTTCATTTCAAAGGAACGGCTGTGCGTGAATGGAGCAGTTAATTTTTGTTCATCGGTCATACTCCCTTGAGAAGAGGATGGGCACAGCTATTGCACTCAAATCTGGAAGTCGGCATACATAATTCACATGGAGTTTTCTTCTGAGTTATTAAGTCCTGATGAAAATTAACGTAACATGAGCACCTGACCACAGAGGATTTTGTGTAGCCAAAACACTTGAACAATTTTAGGGCTCTTAGTTCATTCGATGTTTCAGTTCGATTTCTATTTCGCTGTAATTTTTACTAACTCATCGCTCGAAATGGTCATTTGTTTTGGATCACTAACTTGTGTTGAAACTGGTAAGATTTACTATTTTTCTCTGTTCTGTTCAGAACTCTAACTTTTATACACAAATGGCTCAGTGGTGGAGGTGCTGCAGTGACACGCCGGCCGATTCAGTTCGTGGCGGCCCCCCAGGCCTACCAAGCCCGCCATCCCTCCGGGGTCGGTAAATCGGGACCAGAGAAATCTGGGTAATATAACTAGCACTGACTTGGTGAAGAGTGGTCAACTCAAGTTACTGTATAGACTAGGCATGCATTCAACCACCTCCACAATATCACGTTGCACAGGAATGCGTTGGCTCATCCCGTCACAAAGGATTGATCAATGCCAACAATTATCTTATCTAATTTTATGTCAAAGTGTTGCATCTGTTTAGCATCGCTCTGCAATAGATCCAACAAATGATTTACCAAAACTGCTATAAACTTCATGACGTTTTTTCCAAACATCTTGTTTAATATTTTGCAAAATCACTTAGTAGATTTTCTGACTTTAAACCATATATCGCTTAACGATTGATAGTACCTTGATATAGAAAGATTCATGTCGACAAAAAATGCCATTGCAAATATAACTTTCTCGTACCTAATCAGCTAAGGAAATAACCACTGTAAGTTAGACTGATGCCTCGTTGTATACTCCCACTGAGTTAAGTTCTAGCACTTAACCAAATGGGATTTCACGATATGTTGTCGGACATTTTTTCAAATATATCACTGTAATAGTGATCATCATTTTTCAAATCATGAATCCTACTGGAACATGAACATCGAAATCTTTTCACAGATAGAAAGCTTTGTGAAAGTTGAACATTACAACATAGGCATACAAAGCCAGTGGCTTTTTTCATGTAATATTCTGATCTTTGGTTTCATATGGATTAGAAATGAGATTTCTATCAGTAATCCTACCTCCTACACCACACTCACATGTAATGAAGCACAATGTTTTTCTGGTAAATATTTGCATGCTCCAGATTTTAACATAGATGCTACCTCAGTGTTTTTGATATGTTTCGATATCATCGCATAAATTTGTAGCACGTCAATAGTCGTGGAGTTCATCCCGTCTACGTAGTGTTCATTTTTATCACCCATTATGCCGAACAAGTCTTTTATTAGATCAAAGTCGCAATGTCTGCTAATTTCGATACGCATCGATTTGTTCAACAGGATCATCTTATTCTAAAAAATTTTATCGTTTAACAGGTGAAGATCAAAAAGCAAAGAATTATTGTCCATTCCTGGTTGAAGCTTACATATTGATTTTTGATACAGCTTAATTGCTTCGTAGTAAAACATACTTTCACCCATCTCTGTTCTGAATTACGCAATAGTATTTTTTAAATATCCGAAGTTTTCGTACTGGTAGAAACTCATAGTCACTCATATGTTAATAAAGTCTGTGTGAAATAATCTTAGAGATAATTGCAACCTTATCAATAGTTCATCATTAAAAAGTAAGGAACAATGGAATTGGAAAGAAATAAGAAAATACGCTGAAGCTGAGGTAAAAATTTGTGTCTCACAATAAAGGCGTATTACTATTTCACTCAAGAATAATGACATGCTTTTGCCATGACATATAGCAGCCATACCTCTAACAAGTCCAGAGTGATAACTACGCATCGAATAGCAATGGTAGTTCTTCAATAGCACCATCCTTATGCTTAAACGCATATGTTGCTTTAAGTACAATCAATGAAGGTTACAAAGAAAATTTTGATCCTCAAAAAGTAGAGTATTAGAGTGATAGTATTTGGCTTACATCATTTTCATATAAATGCTGTGTATTCTCTCTATGAAGCTGCAAATCTCTTTTCTATAAGTGATACGATGATACGCTTGCAATGCATCGTTCACTATTCCAATCGTTCTCGTTGTAATATTAGCCAGTTTTTGTATTTATCATTTGTATTCTAGTAATAAATTACTATGATAATTTCTTTTATTAATCAAATAAATTATGTTGATTGCATCGTAAACACTACGTACAACAATAAAAACGTAATGACTAAACGACGCAAATTGACATCGTTCAACGTATCCCGCCGCTTTAAAAGTTTTAACGACGTGTTCCGTCTTCGAAAAAGACTCCACCGTCGATTGCACAGTATTTTGGGCATATACCCTTTTCACCACCAGTACCGGCCGGTCCAGGAGGTCCAGGTGGTCCTGATTGCCCATCGACTCCAGGTGGTCCATCAGGTCCAGGGGCTCCTTTCGGTCCAACGGGGCCGGGTGGTCCATCGTTTCCTGGTGCTCCTGGTGGTCCAGGTGGTCCGGTTGGTCCTAAACATTTCAAAATTGATGTAAATTCCTTATGTTTCAGAGTATTAAAATTAAATTTTAATTATCTTTCAACAATTAACCTGGATCTCCTGGTTCTCCAGGTGCTCCGGGGGTGAGTGGTTCACTTTGTGCTGGAATTCCAGGCTCTCCAGCAGCACCAGGTTGACCTGGTTCTCCAGGTGGTCCAGGAGGTCCTCTTGGTCCAGGTGATCCAGGAGCAGCATCAGTACCAGGTCGTCCGGGTGTTCCAGCCTCTCCTGGATCTCCAGGCGCTCCAGGTGGTCCAGGTGGTCCAGGAGGACCTTGTGGGCAAGGCTTACATGGTGGTGGAGTAGTGGGTTCGCAAGGGGCAACAGGTGGCTTTCCAGGTACTCCTGGGGTTCCAGGTGCTCCAGGGCGGCCGGGCTTTCCTGGTTTTCCAGGCGCACCGGCAGGTCCTGGAGGTCCTGGCAGACAGCAGCCTTCGCATTGAAGATTTGGTGCTGGGTTGACCTCAGGTGCTCCATAACCAGACTGACGTGACGTGCGGTTATGTGGGGCGGCAGGGCCGGAATTAGCTTTCATGTAATTAACTTCAGCGAAAATATCTTTTGCAGATCCCTAAATGAAATTTAAAGCGTTTTCAAAACTGAACAATGGTGATAAATCAAGACATATAAGACTTTCGCTCACTTTGCAAAATGATATCTCGTGTTGCATTTGGCGTCGAACATGACTGACATAGTTATAAACCATAGGTAATGTTAGAACAACAGAAAGAACAGCAACAATAGAAAAAGAAACCGCCGCATAAGCGACAAATTTGTATGCCTTGGTTCGACCGTCGGACTCCATGACGGATTGCGTCGCTTTGGGATCAAATAGGGCCTTTTGTAGTCAGAGACTTGATCCCACTGTTTCCTTCCCCGTTTGGGGCGGTGCCGAGGATTACAGCCTACGCCCCACATTTCTCTACTATTCTCTTATTCTCGGATCTTATAGAGTCAGACGCTAAAGTCAGATGTCCCGATTATTCTTCGCTAGATCTGTGCTAGTGAAACCGAAAACTTCGCAAAGATAGTGAAAGACGATTACAATCGACAAACATGTATTTTAGATAAGGGAATGATTGTATTATCAGCATGCTTGGAATTCACAACTATTTTATAATTTTCTCAAAGTTAGATGGTTTTGAATAGCGGTTTGCTTGGATTTGCCTCAAGAATCAGTGAGGTGGAGTTTTCGCTCATTCATTATCTCATGAATAATCACTGTTGTACTTCTAAAACATATTCTTCATATCATTCCATCTAAGGAACATGCTACTGTACATTTAAATTCGTGTATTCACCTAAGTTATCATTTCACTACTGAGATCTTTACAGCATTGGTCATAATCGTTATAGATGGTACATAAAGCACCAATAATACGGCATACGGTATGTCAAAACTTATTTGTTATTCGGCTTAAATATAATTACTAGCCTCTTTATTAATCCACGGAATACCCTCTTCTCTTCCATGTGCTAAGCAGCATATTTCTTCCTCTTGACCATTTAGATTTCGTAATGAATTTCATAATACTTATGGATGAAACTCCAGTTAAACACTAACTGCAACTTACAGATACAGTTCAACATACGATTTCTTGTTGATTTATTGACTTGACGACAATTCAATTTAGTAAACAATAAGAAATGTAACTAGCACTGGTTCTACACGGAAACCCTAAGGTAGGTCGCATTATTACAAAAAGAACGAACAAGTTAGTAATAAATATTGAACGTTTTCTTCATTTGAATAAAAAATAAAAGGCATAAATAAAGCTGATCTAAATCGAAATACAAATGTTAATATCACAAAATCGATAGATACAAAGATTTCTCACAGGTGTTATACAATCGGCAAGATCAAAATGACAAAAGGCAACAATAAATGCACTTGTTTACATCTTACTTCGTAAATATTTACATTCCACCGTAGTTCAGTAGATGTATCGTGGCTTTGTTTTTCTTCACTCCGATAAAGGTAACTCCGCACGATTTTCAAACATCACTTTCCACATGTAGCTTTTATTCATTTTCAAGAAGTAAAGATCACTGTTGAGGTCGTGAATGAATTTTATAATATTTTTTCGCTGAAGTATTGCACAAACTAGCAACATCGCAAAGCCGACACCCAAAAACAAGCATCCAGTGACGATGAATGGAGTTTCCGTATGCTGCAAATGAGAAATTAAATTATGATTTGCTCTTTCAACCTCAATTACTCAAGTTATTGAACTTTGTTGAATATTGTGTATCTTGTAAAGAAGCTTTTCATTGCAAAACTGTTGATGAGGTAAAATGGATCTGCAGAAACGAACGAATATCGTTATATCACTCGTTAATGCTATTGATTAGAAATCATTCACTCATTGTATTTCGATCCAACTGTAAATTCAATTGTCAGTTATTATTTCTGAGAAGATCATCAATGATATCATGATGATTATTCATCATAGATCATATGAAATGACCGTATTTGTTGTGTATATATATATTTTTAATGTCTTTATGATTCTTATCTAAAAACGAAAGTGTTGTGCAATACAAGTCCAGATTATACTGAGATATGAGCCGATATTCTTACGAAAATCCTCAATGTGAATCGTTTGTCGGCTTTTCATATTGCCTTGAATTGGTGGACATTGATAAGCTTAGTAATAATGTAATGAAATGAACAACGTACGTTCATGTTCATCAACACTGCATACGATAACTGCATAGTTAATTCGAATAGCAGCTCTATAGAGAAGCGACGTAGAGTTCTGATGACATGAAAGGTTAAAGATCAGACCAGCTACACAGCTGTATCATCCATGACGGAGAAAATAGCTCTCAGAAAACGAAAGAAGGACAAGAAGACTGTGAAGACTGTACTAATATTATGAGATGGGTTTTCAATAGTTGTCTTTCAGATAGATGCTTAGCATCAAGAACGTCAAATCAGTTCAGAAGGACCACAGAAGAAAATATTCAATCATAAACGTAAACATCCGTTCTGTCCATTAATTGTCGTTTCTAATGAAATGTATACAATTTCTAATGCGAGCGCTCTTCTTGATTTCTCAACTGGCCACTCCAATGTATTTGATGTGTCGAATAGTGTGATGTGATAATGATTTCTCCCTTTGTTATAATGAAGTGAAAAGAGTGAGCCGTAAGACGAATAGAAGACATGACGGATAGAATAAGATAGCGATAAACGTTGAGATCTAGATGCGACGGGATCTTTCTTGATACGTTGCCTGCATCACTCAAACGCATTCCCCTCTATAGGACAGTCTAAACACCATGACCATCTTAGGGACAATAGAAAATCTGCCAGTTACGTTTAATGTCCGTGCTTATCGAATAGTAACTTATCGTAACTCATCGTTAATCATGACATCTTCCGTCTATTGAAAATATTTATTTAAATATGCAAAAAAAACAACAACAACAACAACAACCCTATGTCATTTATTTACTCTATGTGTTCTCAGAAATCTTCAAAATCATTTTAAATAATCTAAACCTACAATAAAACTACATTTACTTCAAAGGGAATCTTGTAAGGGAAAATTATGACGACAAAAGTAAACAATAGCGCAATAGACGAAATTTTCCATAACGCCGGTTTCGTAGTGAACTATTCAGAACTGTTAAACGAAATAGAGTTATGAATCGATATGAGTCCATGTTTTGAGGGAGTAAGTTCAATTGAAATGCCCAATATGAAACAATAGATAATCTATTTCTGACGTCCCCTTATAATGAAATCGTCATCAGCAAATCAGATGTGTCGTCGAATAATCAGTTCTTTCATTGCCTTCATGTCGAAGAACTTGAAAAAGGAAAATAAAGTATGATAATCCACTGAACCAAACTATTCAAGTTGAGTTGGATAGACTAGCTAATAGCAGTCTACATGGAAATTATAGGCTGGAAGTAAGAGTGTGTTGCTTTGAATATTCACCTCATAGAACTTTCAAGGTAAAGTCCTAATGAGTCTTGCTTCCTTCATTCAAATAATGAATTTGATTAGGAGAAGCAATACTTCCGATTTTAAGGTATGCACTTGATCAGGACCTGTTTTAATAGAGTTTTTCGGCGGAAGTGGTATGATGCCTTCAGCACTTGGATGACTTCGCATCGCGTGTTCGACTCGAGAGATTTATCTTGCTGATAATCTCGTTCATTAAGAAGTAAAACCATAAATGTTGGTTTCAGCCGTTCGCATCTGAATACTCACCAATTTTCCTCTCACATGGTCCTATATTTTTATTCAACTATGTATAATAAAGTGATATTCGTAATAATAATAATAATATATTATTATAATAACTGAAATAGATGGAAAAGGAAAAGTACAAGTAACAAATTAGTAGAACTGAGTGAAAAAGTAGTCAAAAAGTAAGGATAAATAGTATGAAAAAGTGGTAGTAAAGATAAAAGCCAATTCACCGTATAGGAAGTGAAAGTACGAGGTGCGTGTGCTTCGTTCCGATAGCGAAAAATTGAAATTCATAAGAAATAATACGTAATTTGTAGTAATGTATAGTATTTAATCGATTGCTATACTTAGTGTATGTTGGACGGATGGACGGATGGACGGACAATTCAACCGTGTAAGTGCCGGATTGCCGTTCCAGATTAATTAGACTCGCTTCGTGTTATCATACATCCATCGGAAGTACAGAGAAGAATAGGCAGCATGAGATTTAGCGGATGGATCTCCATCAGAACAGTGATATAATCGAGTAGCACCAGATGACACTAAGCATACGCTTGTTGCTTCAGTTTGGACGGCCAGAAAACAACTATTCGATGAGTAAATAGTTTAATTGCTTCATGAAGCATTAAAAGAGATTTCGGTATCTCAATAGAGTTTTACTAGAAACAAATTCCAAATTTACAAAATCTTTCAGAGAGTCAATGAAAGTGAAGAGAAAGACTGAAAATTATTCTAGACAAACTACCAAAATTGTATTTGTATTGTTGAACCCAAAGAAAAGAAAACATCAACTGACCGCTGAAATGACGATAACCCCGCTCATCATTAATAGGATTCCTACGACGAACAGTCCAGCCATTGTCATTACAGTAGTAGGAGACGAGGGACCTTTTTTCACGTGACTGATTTCATTCTAAAAAAATTCTCAGTAATTCTAAACATATACCAGAGAGTTTTGTAATCGAAACTTCTCTAAAAAATTAGATCATTGTTTCAAAACGACTACATGCATGTGTGACTCACATACATTATCCTCCACGTTTCTTCCTCAGCTTTCAAAATATGTATTACACGTTTAAATAATTTTAATCACTCATATAAACAGCAAATCGATTTAAAAATTGATTTTGAAATAGTGTAAGATTCGATGAGACGATCATTATAGTAAAAATCTCAATATGATTGGTGTGTATCGAATATCCTCCATTTAGAGGAGGAAGATGGCTACCTCTCGCACTCGATTTTCCTATGACCCACCGTTCAGGCCTATCTTCTGTACTACAAGCAAATACCTATGAATATGAAGAGTCTAGAAGGAAAGTAACCTCACATTTAAAAAAACCATAAGTTAAATACCTCGTTTATTATCGATTCTATTCTTTTTCTTTCTGTCTCAAATTATACTTTTCTCAATGCTGTAATGCTTAGAAAATTACAACATCGTTATTTAAATTCAGGTTTAATTATTGAAGCTTTAGGCTATCGCAGTCAACGACCTCTGCACATGGCACTCTATCACGTGGTGTTCTACCAAAGCTGACTTTTCTCGTAAAGTTCAAAGTGAAAAAAAATTTTCTGGTGAAAAAGTTTGTGATTTCAGGTTTTTTGATAGCAGAGGCATAGTGGCGTAGTAGTGTAGGTTTCACAACGACACACAGGCCCTAATCAGGTTTGCAGGCGCCCCTTAGGCCTATCAAGTCCGTCATCCCTTTGGGGTCTAAAATGGTATCGGATTAATTGAGGTAAGATAAAGGTAAGCACTGAATTAATGAGAAGTGGTCAACTGTAGTTACTGTATGGACCAAGCTCGCATTTAGCCACCTCCACGATATCACATTGAACACGAATGCGTAGGCACAACAAGCAGCAGGGACTGATCAACACCAAAGCTAATCTTTCCTTATTCCTGGTTTCTTGATGAAGAAGTCTATCATCTACCTATTTTTTATTATGTTAGTTAAAAATTACTAGTGAATAATCGTTCATACTTTTACATCACCTTTTCTGTTCTCCTTATGACCCATCTTTGTCGTATCCCGCTGGAATGTTTTGTAATTCATAGACTTATAATGATTTAGAATTTAGTGACATTTGTTGTTTCCATGTAGTTTGAAAACCCTACTCTTGTCTGTTCATTTTGTCATGCTTTTATTTCTTCCATTTTATCTTTGAACTCATTCGTGAGTAAATAATTGAATATAAACGATGGGAAAAATAATTATGGCAGAACTCGTTCGAGTTGCTTCCGTAGAACAACGAAAAATCTGAATCAGAAGAAGAAAATGGTGACCTTATCGAATATCGGAGTATCCATGCGCTGTAGAGGGTCGGCATATGAGTACTTCTTTTTGGGAATTTTTATTTTTTGGCTGAAGTTTGGAGAATGGTCCTGAAAGTACTGTGGATTTACGAACTGTCAATGAATGATAAACAATAAACATTGACATTTTCCTCAGTAATTACTACGTGACACTAAAAGCATGTCACCTCATAGAAATTCGCTATTAAATAAGTATGAGGACAAAATGTGAGGTAACAAAATGATCACACTATATGAAAGAATCACTGTGGCTTTTAGTATGATTTTATTCGCATAATTGGTAGAATATATTTTACATTCACTATAATTTCAAGCTAAAATAAATAAAAAATTTTAGTTAGGATATAATGAATATGAATGAACCTGATTATTTTGTTCAACAACACTCAGCGAAGAGGCCATGTGGAGGGAATTCTTATGTGACTGATAAGACGACAATGATTCACTTGTTTGAATAAGGCACAAATTGAACTATTCACAACCTTGCTGGAGGTGTTATACAAAATTCAAGTGATAATCACTATTCATATTTATTCATAAAGTATATTGTTAGCGGTGAAATGAAACAATGTCGAATTTTTACTGTGTTTGAAATGACTACATTATGAAGCTGCCTCTAGCAAAATATACTCCAATTGGTAACAAACCAAGTGAATATTTAATTCTACCGAGTGTTTTCAAACTCTTTATACTCATTGATCAGTTAGCATCACGTGCTCAAATATTGTGCGGATTACTGTAATTTTTTAATACATTTCTGTAGACATAAATCGGCTGTCTTCTTTATTCATGCTATTACCGGTGAAACGCTCGTCATACAGTACACGTATTCAGCTGTAGATACAGTTTCATGAAGATCCTGTTGAAGCACATTCCTCACGTCAGAGGCTACATCTTCTAGTTTTAAGCCTATTGTGAAGAGAAGCAAAAAAATATTGAAGAGTCATCTTCGCAGAGAAGAGGCTAGACTCAACGCCGCACATCACAAAGGTTTAATGCTACACACTTAACACGATGCCGAACCATTCTTATAGTTTGCGAACATGGTTGGTGAGTGCGAATATAGCAAACTCATTCCAAAGAGTATTTGCTAACTATTTCATTTAGTTCGTTTAGTAACTACCGCTCCCTAAGCAATACGAGAATTTGTCATAAATGTAATTAAGATCAAGACAATATGTTCGTTAACGTGTAACCAAAGACTTTGTAATTCGTTCCGCTGACTGAACAAGGTTCACTGGAACTCTTTGCTATTACTATAATTTATATTATTATAATAAATATTATTAGTAGAGAGGCGCAGTGGCGCAGCGATAGAAGTGACACGCCGGCCCGAATCAGTTCGCGACAGCTTCGCAGGCTTACCAAGCCCGCTATCCCTCCGGGGTGGGTAAAATCGGTGCCAGAAAAATCTGGGTAAGATAACTGGTACTGACATGGTAAAAAGTGGTCAACTCAAGTCGCATTAAACCACCTCCACGATATCAGTTCAACATGAATGCGTAGGCGTATCCTGCTACAAGGGATTGATCAACGTCAACGCTTATATTATTCAATGCTTACAAAGATAAAAAGGCGTTTAGCAAATCGTAGTCTCTAGTTGACAACTGGGATTTCACTTTCTACTGAAAGTAATCATGTTACTTAAACTTCTTTCTAAAAATTCAGTAGACTTATTATTTTGGAAAAATGAAATTTTATAATACAAGTTTTATAACTGATAGGCATAAAAGGCATTCAGTTCGTTGTTTCGATTTTACATTTAGAAAAAAATATAACATGTACTACAATATTTGTATCTAAATTATTTTTATT
>KN716453.1:134288-149495 GCA_000816705.1 Dictyocaulus viviparus | reverse complement strand
CCTAAAAAGTCAAGGAAAATGATCGTTCTTGGACACAAATTTTTTATGTTTATATAGTATTTGATAAAATTTCTTATTGTTTAATATCTAAATTACAGTTATTGCTTGCATTTGGATAGTATCGTTGTTTATCGTCATGTTGGTTTGTGGGATTTGGAGTAATTTCGATTTTACTGCTACCACTGACTCCGTCAAGCTTCATTGATATGTTCAGGAGTACAATCTTAATAAAGTTTTTTTCATGAAATGCTTCATTATTTGCCTATAAATAAAGTAGATTTATGATAAATAAATCTGTATAAAATTATAATTAACATGTGGTTTCCTCAAAAATTTTACGAATCAATCAGTTGGCTTTTATATATGGAAATATGATAGAGAACAAATCAAAGAACTCGGTAAAATCACGTTTCAGCGAGTTGCAGTCATATGATTTTAATTCGAATACGCTTCAGGTCGCATAAAATATGATAAATAGGATTCTATTTTCTCTGTATGAGCTAAATAATCTCAATTTAATCGTAATCTCAATCTCAATAATCTCAATTTCAATGTAGTGAGTTGAGTGCGTGTCTTCGTCAGAAGCAAAGGCAGCGCTACACTAGGCGTTACCCAGTTAGGAGTCGACAGCCAGACCTCAAACTTGGGTAATTAAACGTTTATTTACACAATACACAAATATACTACGCTACGACTACAATAACGATGAATCAAGAACATACATAATAGGATTAATAAGGATGTGATTATACAATCAGATAATAATTAACTATCAAATATAAAAGGTGAGAATGATAGAAATTGTATGAGAGTTGTAATCTAATGACATTGCGACAGTCACTTCAATAGTAAGGACGAAAGGGGATTGCGTTAGAGGAGATGAGTAAGGAGAGGATGAGTAGTAGGGTGATGAGTAAGGAGAGGCTAGTTGCTGCGGATGCTTATACAGGGAATGCAGGAGTGGGCGGAGTCTAGATGTTGAAATACTTGTGAACCTTTGTGAATTGGGACATTGGCGTATGACTCAGCGGCCAGACATCCATACGACACATAATACGACTTTTCTCCTGTACGTGATTTGGGTGATAAAGTAGAGAATACTCGGCAGAGTATTCTCTACATTCAATCTCACGGATGGACTACATTTTCAGGTCGATTGCGCGATACCATTATGACGTTCTTCAGGCGTTCTACAGCCATGTTATATATACCACGTGGAAGCTCCTTATATAATCAAATACTTCAACCGTCATACTGGAGGCTCCTTATATAATCATATACGTCAACCGACATACTCATCATACAGATGCATTATAAAAACGCGAATACGTTTAATGCCAACCTTACTGAACTGTAGAGCATCCGTCACACCACATGGATTCTCCTTATATAATCAAATACGACAACCGTAATACTCATCAGATAATCTTTAAAGCATCCGTCATACCACTTCTGCAATTTAATGAAGATCTCTCGTACGCTACCTTCAATTGATAAATCGTATGGAATTTGCCATGCCGTATCGGTGCCCAGCTCAAACACCGCTACGGCGAAATCCCAAGGCGGGCATGCGGGTATCGAGCCACGCTACCTGCCGTTTTAATGAAAATCTCAGATACGTCCTTTCGCCGCATCGGTGTCCGGCAGGCTATCAAACGCCTTAATGGCGAAATTCCACGGCGGGCGTGCAGGTATTGAGAAACGCCACCTGCCGTTTAAACGAAAGTCTCTCGTACGCCACCTTCAATTGATAAGTCGTATGGCATTTGCCATGCCGTATCGGTGCTCAGCTCAATCACCGCTACGGTGAATATTTTTGATGCTATCTCGTCGAGAGACGCAAGACATGATTTAATGGGCATGCGTCTTATCGCGCCCTCATAACTGGAAATCATCCGCTCCATAATATAAATCAAAAAATTTCATTGCATATCGGGAGCCTAAGCGAAAGCTTAATACCGACAACATATGCATCCACTACATCGTATTCGATGCTTGGTTCTTCTACAAACACCTCTTAACTTTCAAATTTCACAGCCAACTTTAGGGCAAATATAGCGAATCACTGTAGAGTAATGGTACAGTTATGGCGCGTACTGCAGTGATGGCAAGTGAAACAGTGGTTTTTTGCAAGCCAAACCCTCCTAGATAGGTGAATTTTACTGACTTTCTCTAAATTTGAGACATCATCGACGATACCGAAATTGAAGCGGTAGTTACGTTCAAACAACTTTTAGATAGGAGGAAAAATTGGAGTAATCCTTATTTTTAATTAAAAATAAGAAGAATAAACAAGTGAAAAACAACTGAAAATAAATAAAATGAATAAGTAAGGGACGAGAACAAAACAATAATAAATAATAAATATGAAGCACTGTATTATAAATATAGAGTATAAGGTCTGAGCTTGGGTTTTTTCTACCAAACTAACACTGTAAATAGTGAATAGTGGTGAACAGGTTACCTTATAGACCTGGCTCGCATCCAAACCCCTCGGCGGATACCTCGTTGAAAAGGAATGCGTAGGCGCACCCCACCACAGGGGATTTATAAACGCAAAACTGATCTTATTTTATAATATTTTTACGTATTTATTTTCTTTAATATTTTTTACGTTTTAGAAGAGTTTTCTATCACGAATAAATATTAAAATAAATAAGATAAATTAAATAAGCTCTGGCGTTTATCAATCGTTTGTGGTACGATGCGCCTACGCATTCGTGTTCAACGTGATTCAGGGTAGATAATTGCTTAAAAGTTACAAATAAAAATATTGCCAAAATCATTTGTATTCCATTTCGATCAAGTGCACTTCATTTTTCATAGGTTCTTTGTCGGCAACGGCCTAACGAACTATGTGGATTATTTGCACTGCAATCTTATTTTTTCCAGTAACACATTCATTGAAGTGTCGAAGCAACGCTAACGGGACTAATAGTAAGTCCCATTGCTGTTATAGTCAGAAAAAATTAGAATAGCTGCATTACAAACTAGAAATGTCACTATTACTGCTGATGTGTAAATATTATTCTATAAAAAAGCTCTAAAAATGTGAGCTAATGCTCAAAATCAAACTAGAAACTCAACATTTCTTGCGAAACTAGAGCTGTCCTTATGCTTCCAGTGTGAAATATGTTTATTGCTATATCTCTGCTATGTTTATCTATTTCATTGCGTTCGTTGAAGGTACCTGCATTGGACGGCGTTGCTACAAGAATCAAACACATCGAGGCTGCACGGTTAGGATTGTTTACTACGTCAAAATATCACTCGAAAATCATCCTGTATTCTATGTAGTTCGTCTAATGAAGCTATTAGATTATCAGAATAACTTGAAAAAGAATAACATCTTAATGAACAATGTAATTAACATAAGTTTAACATATATTTTTGAATTCTGCAAGCTCTTGCTACACAGGCTAAGGAATTAGAAGTTTCACTATTATTCAAATTATCTAATTTCTCATAAAATAAATATCGTACAGCTTTCAAATCAAAGAAATGTCTAAAAGACTGCAGTATTTCTAAAGTCGCTGGATATTATTATAATTGACTGTTCCCACAGTAGATAATGTTTTGTCTCTTCATAGCAGAACAATTATTGTTGAAGAATATCAACACACCATCACAGTTTCTTATAAAAATAGAATAAGAGAAAATTTCGTTGAGTTGTAACGCTCGCCAAAATCTTGTCGATACCAAGTGTTAGATATAATAAGGGGAAAGTATTATTTAAACAAAAGCAAAAAGGAGAGAACCCCACTAGAAATCATATATAAATTTGAATGTGATCTCGCGCTGCTTTTAACAAATATGGATATCTTTGTCAAAAGGACGTGACTGGAAAATAGAAGTCTTTGGTTTTTAAAAAGTGTTCGACTGCTTAAGATCTTTAATTACATTTAGAACACCGTGAAGAAGTACATCTCAGGAACTATCTCAGAATTAAATAAAATTTCTTAAACATATGCATAAATTAAGTGAGCTTTAGTCCCGTACAGAAATTCACTCCACTCCCACATTTTGATTACGAAATAATAATATATATAGACAATAAACAGCTGAATTCGTGTCTAATGTGGATGGAAGAAGGTCATTTCAGGATGACATTGGATGTCGTTTACTCAATATTGAGGTTGACTGCACTCATTCACCATACCCATGTTGCTGTAAGCGAAACCTGTGTAATGAAGATATGACTGAAATAAAGGAAGACGGTGTAGATACGCCAAGTAAAAAAGCTCTTTCCACTGTAACACTCTGAGTCACTTACTGCATAAAGTTGTTAATGAGTTAATTTTACGTAACCTGTATATAGTTTTCAGGTAATGAGTATTGGCCACAAATTCTTGTCCTTGGTCTTGCGGGCGTTGGCTTTGTTATTTTCATATCTATTCTTTTAATGAAGAAAAATTCAAAGCGGTGGAAATCTAAACGGTAGATCATACAGTATACTAGAAAAATACCTGGCGAATGAAAAGCTATCGAAAAAGATCATTTTTAGTGCTCGATATAAAACGTGTTTGAAATATGGTCATCCTTCAGCTCATCCTCATCACAAAGAAGCGTAAGCAGCCAGTCCGACGAAAAAAGCATAGTGAAAAGTAGGAAAAACAGTAACAGTGTGGATAAGAGCCCATCGCCAATTTGGGAGGATGATGGAATCATTAACCACGTGGATAGAACACACATCAAAGTGGAAGCGGTGATTTCTTCTAGAACTAAGAAACTACTCAAGGAGTGAGTATTTGGTTCATTCATGCATATTTCTGTTTCTTCGAACATTTACTATTCTTTAAACATGTATTGTTATGAGACTGCAAACAACAGCAATAAATGGTTCGCATCACTCATTATTTTTTGAAGAAGTATATCGAACAAACTTCTATTTAGCAGCGAATCCTAATCTTCACCTCAGAATGTCTTTTTTTTAACTATTTCAATCGATTATCTATTGAACTATTTAATGCACCTTATTTTAAGAAAATTGAAAACAAAATCATTTATCTATCTAGTAAAAGTTGGTTCAAGAATCACAATATTGTTTATTTATATGCTCCACAAAAAGAGAGCATGGTTATTTCAAGATTGTTCCCATTTTCTAGCATTTATATATATTACATTTATATCCTAAGCCTTACAAATTCGTCTGTTATAATGCTAAATTAAAATATCGAAGTAGTAGCAGGTTGATCAATTGGTTTGAAATCACCTGTGTGGAAAACAGTAAAAAAGGTTTACTCTCAAAGGCATCTGGTGAGCGGTCCTCCTGCGCTTGAAAATCACAAATCATTTGACCAATCGCCGAAGATCACGAAGATTGTTACGTACGGTACCTCAGATCACATCACACTGTTGGAATCACCGCCTTCCAGCCGTTAGTTTCTATCATAATTAAATGTTAACCAATGTAAGAAGAGCTAAACATTCTCTGTTGTTCTTTCCCTGTCGTTCTTCATTTCTTTGGAAAACAAATAAGATGATCTAAAAGGCATGCATAAAAAGGCATATTAAAAATTTTTTTTATTTGAAACCATTTTTGAACTCACATCCACTCATGAGAATTGCGCACCTGTTTATCTATCTCATTTGGATGGCAGAAATCACAGGCTTGGCTGCGGCTGCGAATTGGAGTGCACTTCTATGAGTTTCTTGGCACTTCCGGCCACTCCACTGTTCCTTCTAATAAAAACTGGTTGGGATTGTAAAGAACATCATAAAAACTAGGATCATATAAATAATGCATAGAAACATTAATCCGACGAGGATTTCCTCCTCATTGATCTTTGTATTTATGCTTTAAGGCCTCTCTAAAGCACAAGAGATTGGTCAAGATACTGCTGCTAATCTCCTGATTCGAATGGTTGAAAATGGCCCTCGAGAATTTGATTTTGATCGGCAACAACTGATAGATATTCTTCGGTTGGGTGCTGAAATCTTCATTCAAGAATGTTCCTTGATAGAGGTTAGAAGAATTGACGGTTATCAAATTCTACGGTTTTCAAAAACTGTTCAATCAAAACTAACTGGTTTATATATGTTTACGAGCTTAGGTTCCCGTACCGTGCATCATTTACGGGGATACACATGGGCAATATTCGGATCTTCTACGCTGGTTTAATTTAAATGGTTGGCCGAATGTGACACGGTGAATAACAGTAATTGAGTGTATGAATCCAATTTGAATTCATTTTTCATATACACCTTGTTATCCTTACCGCACTTATCATAATAATTATTAAAATGCTCACTATTAATAGAAGTGTGTTTCTTGGTGACTTTGTGGACAGAGGTTCTCACGGAGTAGAATTGTTTGCGTTGCTTACATGTCTCAAGGTAATTCAAAACTTGTTAATTCATTAAAATTTCTCATTTTCCTCAACATTACTTTTACAATCTGTCTCAATCCAGGTTTGTTTCCCAGATAATATTTTTGTTATTCGTGGTAATCATGAAGAAGAAAGCCTCAATCAATTATATTCTTTTGTTGCAGAGGTTTATATGAAGTTTGATGGTAAGTAAAAAAAATTCTTGAAAAAAAACTTATTTCTTCAGGTATCACAAATGCAAATGCTAGACAGTATGGTAATATTAAATAAACTAATTAAGCATATTATTTAGAAGCAATGTTACAATTTCTCCCGTATAACAACGATTGCTCCGAGTTAGGCCACCAAAATGCAAACTATTTTTTACAATCGTAAAGAAATAGGGTGAAGGCCTAGTCTAACTAATAATGGTAGAGATCTGCTTATTGTAGTTTGATATAGCTTGAATAATGTGTACGTCACCGAGTTACAGGTAGCTCAAATAGTCAAATAACGGAGTTTATCAATGAAATAATAATTTCTGTGGGGGAACGTACGGGATCAATATTATGCTATAATACAAAATAAATGTAGTATGCTACATAGTAACATGATAATAACCATGATTTGATGAGGTGGTGTGTTTTAAAAGGCTACTCCTTGTGGTTGATTCATGTGTATTATTAGTCCATGTTTAATAGAGTTGCACTGCAGAAGGTAGCACATCTTCAAAAGCGTTCATTTTTCATCGAACAACGAAGTTTAGTCGTATCAGATGCAACATTTAGCCAAGAAAAATATCGGAGGTACGCAGTCGATGTATGAGCACTTCAATAATGTCTTCATGAATTTACCACTAGCCTGTATAATTGGTGGAGAAATTCTCGCAATGCATGGAGGAATCAGTCCAAAACTCAACACTCTACAGGTACGTTCGCTAAATATATGGACAACATAAATAATTGCGGTATATCGTTCAGGACATACGGGACATTCGTCGTCCCATTGATGAATTTGAAAAAGGTACGTTAGCATGTGATCTTGTGTGGTCCGATCCCGACACACTAAACAAAGTGATTGATTTCGAACCGAATCTCGAGCGGTATGTTTTTAAAGTAGCGCACATGCACATTAAGTTGATAAGAAATTATACTTTTTTAAAATACATGCTCACGTAGTCGGCAGAAAAAAAGCTGAAAAGTTTATGCTTTCATATATCGATTAAGGGAAGCTACGGTAGGCATTGGTCAACTATTTTCGCAGTCTGCCGTCAAAGAAGCTTGCAAAAGACTAGGAGTTAAGATGATCGTGCGTGGTCACCAGGTTAGCAACTCCCCAGTGCTCATTGAAACCAAATTAAGTTCGTGTTATCTGTCAAGAATCACTGCAATGGAGAAAATCATCCATATCGGTAGGATGACTTTATTAATAGTTGCCTATAGTGGTTGTTTTTTTTGTACATTGATGAAACTCTTTATCTGTTTCATTACGTATTTTAATGTCTCAACATCATCTAGTACCATGATCTCTCTATCTTCCAATTTGTCTTCCATAAATATATCTACATACGCCTGACGTACATTCTACTACTAATTTCCGTTATCTTTCATCGAATTGCCTTGATCCTGATGCCCATCTTTCTAAGTTCTCTGAACACGACCTTCTGCCTGTATCTCGAATCGGTATGGTGTTTTCCTCCATTCTATATTAGAAAGAGCACAGTTCACGTGCTGTGTGAGTAGACGAAATTCTGCGCGTGTTCTTATACCACACATGGCGCCAGGAGCCACATAAGAGATTGCTGAAAGAAGTGTGCAATTTAGAAGGCAAGTTCAAAGTTTCAGCTGTTTATATGTTGAAAAGCTTTAAGGAAACACAAAGTTAGAACATTAAGATGCACTTCTTTTTGAATGATTCGTCAATCTAAGTACTTAATGCTCAACACCTGAGATACACGTGAATACGATAGGTGAGATCTTGCACTGGACAGTCATCAATCATGATTTATCTTGATTTTGAACTTGTTCAGCAATCCTAGAAGATGGTATATACACTATGTGTCTTATTGGGGACACAATACAACACAAACTTAAGTTAGTGGAATCACCTTCTTTAGAGCCTAAAGAAGTCATTGCCAATCGTGTGATCCATTTTATCAAACACTACCGTTGACTTTGCAAATCAAATTTTTCATTCAGAGTTGAAACACCCAATCAAACACACCCCTCGAAAAGTTTTACTAAGTAAATATTTACTTTTTTGCAAAAAGTGGATTCCCTCTATTGTTCTGCGAAGGCACCGATATATAGAATCTACAGATCGCCAAATTAAAGCATAACCTGTCCTGAAAGATTTTGAATCATGGTTTAGTTTTCTCTTTATTTTCTTTTTTTGTTATTTGCAGTCCTCTCTTTTGTCCATTACGTTTTGTTCATTTATATCGTATACCTCAAACTTATGGTGGTGGTTGTGCCTAAAACTTGCGTAATGAAACCTTTTTTTGAACAGTACAATAACAATAACGTATGATTACGCGAACGAAATATGTCATACGTAATTGATAGTAGTCATGGATACTTATTATGCTTATCTCATAGAGATAGGAACAGAACCTCACTATGCATTAAAGTAAACGATAGAGAAGTCATATTAACTTCAATGAATGTTATGAAAGCGTGAGGGGCAATTGAAAATGGTGAACATCGATGACACGAAATAGGTGGTGAGAAGTTCACAGATTGAATGAATATAGGAACGACCATGTGATGTGAGTAGTGGTTATTTGAATGCTTGTTACGGAAGAAGTTGCCTCTATGTACTTCATTTGAATGTGTGTTTTTCTGTGTCCGATACGATACTATTGGGCAAAGGAAAACGATTGATTCGGCTAAAAAACTCCCTCAGCCAGTGCGGCCTGTTCTTTGTACTACTATTATTTCTTATCAATTACCTGTTCCTTCCCAAATTTCATTTATCAAAATTTAATCGTCGAAATTGAATGTCTGGCAATGTAAAAAATTGGCTTAAGATTGCCGTAATGCAGAGGATAGTCAGTGTATAGTCAATTTTCCAACATTGTGTCACTTGACATAGTCTTTTTGTTATACGGATACTTTAAAAGTAAGAAAAAGATGGTTAAGATTTCACATAACTTACTCCTCTATTCATTGTGTGAAGTTTGTGAAGCTTTTCATAGTTTTTGTCGCTATATGAACTTTGTGATTTCGTTGCGATGCTAATATAGGGACTAAAATAGATCAGCTCAGTTAAAGATATTGAAATGAGATTTTTTTCTTAAGTAATGCCATATCATGAGAGGAAAGCACTCCACTCTGCACTTATACTTTCAACAAATTTTTCCTATTTTAAAGAGAAATAAAGTGATAAAAGTGTCAACAAGACTATTTAGAGCTGCTACCGTTAGCTTTTCATGTTGACACTTCTGTATATCTACCTACAGACACCGTCAAAAGGCCGCTTCTTTAGGTGCACTTCTATCGAACACCACCCCTCTTGCTCTTAACTGGTTACGAATTCTGTTTTACAGCTTATTTTTGACGTCTTTGTATATAGATGACTAAATGCTGTGCTACAATGCAGCACTAACTATAAACTGAGAAAACACTACCTTCCATTGATAAAAAGTATGATCGCTCAACGCCTTTATCGTTCCGTTAGACTACTATCATGTCTACCGAAAAGTTTTTTTTCTCATTACTTTAATTCTAACCCAAAATCAATCAAAAAATTCGTTTTCATTACTTGCATCAACTGATAAACACCAATCGGTGTCTTTGCTTTTCTTTTGCAGCCGCGACTGGCCAAACCAGATCTCTTATATATTAAGGTGATAAATAGAGCATTTATATAAGACAAAGCGAACGCGATCAAAATTCTATGCACGAATTATTTCTGAAGCATTCTTATTTTGATGAAAGCAGAAATTTCAGCGTCGAAAAACACTTTGCGTTATGCGAACGCAATAAAAAGCTTAGCTCTACAGCCAGTAGAATTGGTCGTTAGTTCCGGCTCTGTTGACGCTTTGCAGCAACCGACATTTCGTGGAATCTAACTGGTCCGTTTGACGGTGTAGATATCAGTCCTTGCTGCTTGGCATAATCGTGCTCATATTTAGATAAGCGTTTTCAGTTTTCTGTGAGAATCGTGCTCATCTTTTCTCCTCTTTTCATAGATCCTCATTGAACAAATGAATTAGGATGCATTAATGCTCAGTTATCATTAGATAGCCCATAAATTCTGGTCCGAAAGCTAAGTACTCTGATATACGTTCAACGTAGAATTATAATATTGAGCACCTTCTGATATATAATCATCAATGGTTCATCGTGCACTGAATTCAAACCTTTTAGGTAATTCACCTTACCGTTCTTCTCATTTTTAAACGTTTAAACGTTTCTCCAAAGCCAAATAAGTATACAAAATGGACTGTCAAAAAGCTCTGCTATGCAAAAGGCAGTAGCTACCTAAAGTGATAACAAAGACTAGTAAAAAAATCTTTTTCTTTAAATTTTCCACATCTTCCACACTTTTAGCAATATGCTATACGGTATTGATATAAATATAATTTTAAACCCATACGACTATTTGTGATGATGTAGTAATGAATATCTGAATTGTGAAATGTCGTTGAGTTTGTTCTTCATCTTTTGGGACAATGGTTTTTTTGAAAGCTGTATCTTTGCTCTCTGTTTGAGTTAGAGAAATCGACCTTATGGAGATTGGAGAGGCCTATGGAATTCAAAAAACTTATTAATTTTTAATTTCCAATTTAGATTTAACTAATGTAATTCCGAGATTTTAAAGAAGAAAAGCACTAGAGAATATACTGAATGCACCAAATAAACCTCTGAAAATGATAAACACGAATCTTTATATTAGGCCCCACTTCATGGATATGCGCGATGGGCTAACGGTCTTCTTATAACGCTCTTCTCTGCTCCTGCTTACAAAGGGAGTTCTGAGGACACGGTTAACTTGGGTGCATGCATTGAAGCTCGTGTGAGTGGAAATTTGATCATCAAACAGGTTAGTATACTTATGGGTTTAACAAGCAGTAAGAATTTACTTGTCGATGAGTGTTAAATTTAGCTTAAAGTAAAAGAAGAAGTCCGTAAGAAACGTGCAGATGACGTCCACAACCGGCAAGCTGCCCATGCCGAACAAATGGGCGATTCTCCGAATAGCTTTGTTGATATTCTTGATTTAAAGCCAAATAATAACGTTCTAATGGATAATTTATAAATCTACAATCTTAAAAAAGTCTCTGTTATACAAATAAATATGAGAAACTGTGCCATTACTCTTCACACATTCTATATTCATCGAAGACAGAGAAATCAATAAGAAAAGCTCGAAAATTATGTGCTCTAGGTAGAAGAGGAAGTAAGGCCTGTGTAGTACAGTTAAAAGTTCATGCGGTATAGTGCTCTTAAGCCTTGTGCCATAATCTTGTAGAAGTTGTTATTTTCCAATAACCAAAGAGAGATAGGAATACCGGTCAAATAATAATATCTCTGGGACCAGTTATTAGCTGAAGTAATGAAATTCGGCTTATCGCGTATTTACCAGCTTTAAAGAATGTAATGGTGATATTGGTTCGCCAGGTAGGACCAATTAGTAATGTAGCGACAAAACTTATAACCTATGATATTTAATTAATTGTTAGATATTTTTGGATAAGCTAGCGTTTTGGAGAAGCACCGCTATCACTTCCATGATTATGTTGACTGTTGTAATTTATGCGATTTAGTTCTGTTAATCGTCGACAGAAATGCGTGGGTTCCAATTTGCTCTGTTGTATTCAGAAATTGTCCACTATGCTGTTTTATATCTAGGGATTTGCGCGGCATAATATCCTTTCTTCAAGAATATTTGTGAAAAAATCCGAATATCAAGATGGGAATCTTGCAATAATGTTTTTGACGATGAGCGGAATCGAGTGGCTTATAGCTCGTGTCCAGACGTCATCATTGCCGAGCATCGCTGGTCCGAAAGTATTTGACGACTTGATGTAAATCACTGCTAACCTCTGAAGGTGGTCACAATATTAAAATTCCTGCCTCACCTGTGTGATAATGAGATTCCTTAGCGGCACCCTACGGATGGCACATTGAGTTATGGCTAGTGATTCTTCATGATGTTGAAGAAATGCCCAAGCTTCGGAAATGCACGTTAGTGCAGGAAGAATTGTAATAACAAAAAATGAGATCAAACTTTTGCATTTGCTGTTCTTTTCACTACTATTTGATCTATGCAGTGATACTTTCCTAGTTTCAGCATAACTCTGCTGAGATTTGATGCTGTGTCTTTTATTACACTCACTTAATGACCTAGATACGCATAGCTTGACCAGTTTTCATTGCGTTGAGGGTTTATTCAATATCTGCAACGCATTCATCGATGAAGAAAATGTTCACTTTTACCTATTATATATGAAGCTTTTTGATGAGCAGAAATTCTCAAAAATTTCTTCAAATATTCCGAATCCTGCCTCAGCTATCACGTAAACCAATTTTGCTCCAATGTTCTAAGGTTTTTCGCTTTTCTGCAGAAGTTCGAAAACTCAGTTTTAAGTTGGGTTTTACTGTGACTGTTGCTGCTCATTGATAGCGCATGAGCTCAAAAGCTCTTCAAAGACAATTTCTCCTATTATTCACGAAACTTTTAGCATTTTTTGCATTTTCAAAAAATCGTAGATAACTCGGTCTTAGTACTTGTATTTTTAATAGCTGTAGATAAGATACGCTTTAGGACTTGTCAATCGCAGTGGGTTGCGGGCATCTCTGCTAAAGGTGGCGTCGTGGAGGCCATTAAATGCAAGCTTAGTCTAATAAGCCTAGAAGAATATGCGTACATTGATTCGGACCTGTGTGTCACTGTAGCATCGCCGTGCAGAACTTAAGGACAACATCGACTTCAAATAGAGAAAACTTTACTGCCTTAGTGTAATCTGGTTTATTTCCTCACTTTAGTTTTTAGTGAAATATTTTTCCGTTATGATAAAGGTTTTTAGAATCATGAAAATGCAGATTACCGCTTGACCTATTCATTCCGTTCAAATTCTTCAATTTCAATTTAACGTTATTAAAGCGTGTATGGCCAATGTCACCATCAAAACTACAAACTATGGTGTTGCAGAATGCGTAGTCTTCTGTGTTGGTGTTTTTTACGTCCACTGCTTCTCCTTTCTAAGTCTAATAGTTAATGCTCTTTGAATTCTTAAATGCAGTAAATGAAATTTTCGAAAGACAGTAAATGTGACGTTTTCTATTGTTTCTTGCACGAATATAGCAGTATGAAGGATTTACAAAAAATTGATTTTGTATGATGTTGTATTGAGAAATTTTGCTACTCATTAATCGCACGACGTTAGCAAAATTGATTCGCTTCCTTAAAAATATCATTTCAATATTGTTAAGTATTATCTTAAATCCTTATGAAATCCGTCTCAGTAGCTGGAAGGTGTTCCGAAGATTTACATCCCAACTTCCAATTACAATTTGCTCTATTGTATTCAGAAATTGTCCACTATGTTCTTTTATATCCAAGGATTCGAGGGGAGCTTTGAAGACCAAACCAAGACTGAACCTATCAGGAGTCGCCACCGTCTTTATGGAATAAAGTCACAAAGAGGCACATCCCTTTAACCATGAAATCTGGTGATTGCTGGTGGTCAAGGCTATGAGAACGCGTGAGCAAAGTTATCTCAGAACTCCAGGGAATTAAGCTACATCGGCAGAGCTTTGTCGCTTCAATTGTCAGCAGGTACGTGGAATATCACCACCATGGACGATAGTCGGAAAGAAAGACTGCAGTAAGAACACTTCTCAGATTGCATTGTTTTAAAGAAATCGAAAATATCAAAGATAGCTAGGCTCGCAGTGAAGTAACAATCTACAGAACACTCGTGATAGCTTATTAAAGCTAAAGCTTAACAATATGTTAAATTAATATAATCATTGAAAAAGAAAGGATTTTGGAGCTATGACATCATCTTTATCAGCAGCTCTATCACTTTTAGCACTTTGAATAGCAGTTCTCTTGTCAGTTATGATTGATAATGTTTGATGAGTAGGGAGTGCGCTCTTGCCGTGGTCAACATCATAATGCAGTGGGTTTTTCTATTGTTATGGTTTAGCTCAGATGCCATAGGAATGCACCGTCTAATTGTGTATTTGTGTTGCTAGCGGAAATCATTCTTTCTGTCTCACATAGTCACTTTGGCTTCTATTAAATATAATAAGTTATAATGGCTTTCTTCATAGATCCCTAATGATGCTGAAAGAATCACAAAACTTGAAGCTTCTGTTTGGTTAACTTAAGCTTCCAGGTTTTGTGATTAAATTAGCATCATTAATGATACAAGAACATCCTTATTGTATTTCAAGATTCTTCTCCAGCTAGGACAGCAAAAAAAATGTTGAAGATTTGAAGAGACGTTGTACTGAGAGAACAATCGGAAAGGATTTACCTATTGCTACAAAGCACATCAATGCATCATATGGTACATTAATGTGGAAATAGTAGTGTAATCCCAAAAAAACTCACTACTAAATAGTAAGAGTATGCGAAGAGTTTTGTTCCTCAAGTAGTTCAGCGGCAAATTTTTTCGTGATCGCTATAGTTTTTCCAACATCCACGCATTTGATTGCAGTTATTGAATTCATATATGGCTTATAAGAAAATTTAATCCAGTTAGCTGTTTTCAGCCTATGTGAATTTATTTATTAATTAAATAACTTAAGTGTTACAGTATTTTCAAGAATTCAAAATATGGTAAATGTATTATTTGCGGCAAGAAACCTGAATTGATTATTAGGCTTAGGCTTAGATCAAATGTATTTATATTATTTATATTTTTTTTATATTCTATATATAT
>KN716453.1:85278-117416 GCA_000816705.1 Dictyocaulus viviparus | reverse complement strand
GTCACCAAGTCTGTGCCTGTTTATATTCCCCAGTTTTCTCTGGTACCAATTCACCGACCCCAGAGGGATGGCGGGCTTGGTAGGCCTGGGGGGCGGCCACGAACTGATTCGGGCCGGCGTGTCACTGCAGCACCTCCACCACTGAGCCACTATGCCCCCTACAATACAATTATCTGTTCTAAAAGAAGAAGAATCACAGATAAGGGAAGCAAAAAAATGCTATTCGACTATTTGGTGTTTCACACAATCGACCTTATTAAAAACTGCAAAGGATCAACTGTATATCTGGTATCCACCACAAATTGCAGTAGACAATTAATTTGTAGAAAAAGTTTTATAAGCAACCGAACAATTCGAAGACCAGTTCCCCTTGAAGATGTATATCTTGCATTCCTCTTTCCTTAATTAGAATAGTGTTTTATTTCAACTACGCCGCGATATCTCTACACATTTTCATTCACATATTGATGAATAGCTTAAATCATAGAGGAAATGAGTTTTTGGTAAGGTGCTTCGTAAGCTTTGGTGCGGAACGAATCTGAGTTGGGCCTGCATTCCACCGTGACACCTCCACTACTGCGCAATGCATTCCCGAACTCATGGTAAATGTTTGAAACAACGCTAAAGCCTATGCAAAAAGTAGTTTATCGATTTTTTCTACTGATAGAAATACCGGTTCATTAGCTGAATATATTAATATTTAACCAACAATTCGAAATAATTGATGGTTTTCATATAGTCACTTGCTAATTAGCACATTTAAATTCACTCAAATGTTACAGTTAGGGGCGCGCGGCGCAGTTGAAAGTGCGACTGTAGTAATGTAGGAAATTGAACAACATATGCGCAGGTTAAAGTCCTGCCTCATACCAACCAAGATTTCTATTCTTCTAGGGTGAATCAAATTTTACCAGAGTAATCTGGAATGGTAAGCTCTGACTGCTTCTATTTGAGTACCACTATAACATCAAAGGCAGTGAATAGGTGGTGCATCCTTTCAAAGAAGCAGACTACCCAATGTTCATTTTTATCCTTACCAGAGTTTATAATAATATTTAGCTTCATTGAAGTCTGGTATATTTTAATGTAAACAATATTTTTTTCGAGTACTGCAGTAAATCAATGAAAGTTTCTGGTACTATTTGCCAGGAAGCATTTCATAATGAAGAGTCATAGGCTTGCTGAAAAAATGCTAGAAGTGTGGACCCCAGTGAAACGCGAATGCTTCGAGTCAACTAACCCTTACATTTTTATTTGTAAAACGTACGTAAAGTTATCGCTTAGGTTAACTAACAAGGTGGACCGCTATGTCAAACGGGCTGATTTGCTAGACATGAACCTGTTCTATTTATCAAACTACAAGTAGAACATTTCTTGTTATACATATAGAAATAGGACGCTGTTCATATCACATGTCGATGTTACTCACATAATGAAGAAAGCGTAACAAAAATGAAGTTATGTCTCTAAATCTAAACAAAATTAAAACATACTATGTTTAAATAGAATGTGAATATGATGTAGAACCGCAGATTCCCTATTTATTATAAAACTCAATGGCCACAAACTTCAGTAGTTCAACCTGAATCCCTGAATTATATTCCAAGAATAATAGCAACAATATATCAAAAATTAATGCAACCGGAATATGTACTGCTGTGAAGGACTTTTGCTTGTACTCGTTCAGTTAGATCAGTTATTTTTTCTGTGTGCATATTCTGTTTCAAACAAGACGATTTAGTAGGCATTACCTCAAACCTGGTTAATTGAACCATCAATAAAACATTAGAATAAAGACAATATAACAATGAAAATAACAACAATGCACCAAGAAATAATACAAACAGTCTACAATAAAGTAAAGGCAGTGTTCTTGTTTGTTCATCACTCTCTTATTGCGTACATTCTACAAGTGCATTAGCCCATTAGAGAAGCTCTAGAGCCCAAAAAAAATCTAAGTTCTTTAGATATGTGCACAATGATGAGTCGTCCATAAGACTCAAAGCCTCAACTCTGAGATTCCCAATCTGGTGTGCTACCAATTGCGCCGCCTTGAGCATTGATCCACTATCATTCAACTGCCACATTAATTTCCTCCTATCAACGGAAAACTCGGTCGCGATAGAAGAAAATGAACACAACGCGGGGTAAAATATTTTTTGTTGATTATTTTTGTTGAGTAAGCAATAAATGTTAATTGACTATAGTAGGTGGAAGTTTTTTTTCTCTTTCATTGAAATTCATATCTCAAACTCAATTTGCTCTTATGTGAAAACCGTATTTGATTTTCCCAACCACACTTTCCTATCGTTATTGATTTTTGATTTCTTCATTTAGGATTTGTGTGTAAAAGTTAAAAAGCGCTATTTATCTTAATCAGAGCCCAGTGGTAGCGTTCCTCGTTACCATGACAACCATCATTCCAGTTTTCGGCATCGTTTCTTTTCCTTTTTTCCCATCATCCTCATTTTTCCCTCGTAATATGACTTTATAACTGTTTGGAAAAGAATCATTTTTCTTCCTAGGAATATGTAATAATAGGGATTCTAAATTTATAATTGTATTTTTACTGTAAGTGAAATGTTTTGAGAAGAAAACCTCGTAATTTTTAATAATTAACTTTATTATTAATGAGTGAACTCACTATATACCAATTAAATAAAGCATTTCTGAATCGGAAATTGCCTAACTCATCTGATGTTTGAGATGAAAAACCGATTTGTAGCTATCGGCAGAAAGTTGATCCTATAATAAAACGTTATGTCTAAAAATAAAAAAAAATGTCGCTATCGTCACCTTTGTCTTGCACCTCAACAATGGAAACATTTATTAGATATTTTCTGACTTAGTGAGGAAAGACGAAAGTCGACATTGTTCGCTGCTCCCTAGTATAAATAGAAGTTTTGATGCTTATTGATTATTTGGAAAAAGAAACGATATGGAGGATAAACGCTTCCGGTGATCAATCATATTTATTCTTCCTCTTTAATCAGCGAATTAGCAATTCAGCTCTAGCCCTCGACTGGAAATTTCCAATCCATGTCAACACAGTCCAGCATATCCTCTTTCGCCAATTCCTTAGATATTGATGGTTTATTAAACGTGGAAAATCCAGAACAGCGGCTTGTGTGACACAGATCATCGTTCTCTCTTGCATAATAAACTAGACACATAAACATTTATTGCCGAAAACCTAACGAAAGTCGAGGACATATTAACGAAAATTTTAAAAGCACAAAAAAGCACAAAGATCATCAAATGAGGTTTAACATAAAGTGTAGCTACGTTTAATAAAGTACAGGATTGGGAAGGGAGCGACTGCGTACTAATTCGGGCCTGTGGCGCCTCTACCACTGTGCTAGTGTATTCCGATTAGAGAATGAAAAACGAAATTCGTCTTCGAGGTAGTTTACAGTAAGAGTAATACCAACGGCTCGAAAACTGAATATTGCAGTAAATTGATATCCCAGGGTTTTGAATTAATTAGAAACTGAGAGTTCCAGCCGCACATGAGCCAGCATCTCGCAGATTCGTCATTTTCATTTCAGTGAAGTAAATTGAAAGTGACTTTATCTCTTAATTTCTTACTGTCCTTCTAGAAACTATCTAAAATCAGTTGTTTTCGACAACCGTAATTTGACAAAAAATAGGTTTTCTTCGTCTTCATACCGCTGTGAAGTTCTGCTTGAACTATTTTCTTTTACATATGTATTTTACTTTTTTTTCGTACTTTTTTTTTACATATGTATCTTAGCAAAAATGTAGTATTTCATATTGATATCCGTACAAAGAATTGATCCTGGATTAGTGTGGATGAAGAATTCAATCTATTAGTTTTGTTGTATAGCTGAGTGAAACACCTCAATTACCTCATCCTTGAGCGGAATCGTTGTGCTGTGCTTCTGCAAACCAAACTTTTTATGGAACCATTAATTGTTGACATAAGTGAATGTTGGAAAACTGAATTTCTTACAAACAAAAATCCATCAATGTGTACAATTCATCGGATCTACCCCATTAATTTTGCTTCTGTTTTTCTGTCACCAACTATTAGTGGAGTTCTACTTAATTATATATATATATATATATATATATATATGTATTCGATTGGAATACATTTTAGGTATGTCGTAAGATCCATAGGTACTTTTTCCATACCACACTACCAAATGACGTCGCTGTCATCTTTGTTATCGAATGGATCGTTATACAATTGTAAGATCGATAGGACAAGGAGCATACGGTATTGTGCTAAGCGCAAGAATTAAAGAAGTACGAATTGATATTAGAATCAGTGGTTTACTATATCTATGATATATTCTAAAGTTTTATTAAATTTTAGCATTTAAATTAGATTAGTACTATTTTCTTTTTGATAAATATTAAATAATTTACCCATTATTACTGAGAAGACTTAGCAAACATTACTTATAGCTTTCGCAAATAACGTGATTAGTTTTTATGAATTGGTATTACTTATGGAATAATAAACAAAAGTAAGCAATAAATGTTGGCGTTGATCGATATAAATGGGTTGAGCCACGCATTTGTCCTCACTGATGATATCGTTTGAGTTAATTACCTGGATTCCCGCTGATCATCAACTAAGTCGACCGGTATGGAGGCATGTGTCTGTGGTAGATAGCGATGTTGGTATAATTCACTAAAGTAGGGAATTTTCATTTACATAGGATAATTAAAACTATTAAGCTACTAATAAAAAAGCAGCCATAAATTCATCTTCATAGACAAAGGAAACGTTCTGATATAATTAGAATTGAAGTAAATTATTTAATTTTCTATAAATTGTGGTAGATTATAACATAGCAATTTCAACTTCTACAAGTTAAACTGATCACGGAATTAGTAACTTCACATAAGACTCGATTCTTCATACTAAAGATTTCCGCAGTAGTGGGTTACCGATCGCAATCGCGTTACCGAGATCCTTCTTATGTGATCTCTCAATACTTCAAAAAATAAATCATTATCTAGTTTTAAAATTTTTTGGCATATGTGTGCCACAGTGACACGCTGGCTCGAGTCAGTTCTCAGCCGCCCTCCAGGATGCTATTGGTGCTCCACATTAGTGCTAAACGAATTTGGCTGAAATAAACAGCACTGACACGGTTAAGAGTGGTCAACTCAAGTCACTGTGGAGACCAGGCTTTCATTCAACCATCTCTACGATATCACGTCGAATACGAATACGCAGGCGCATCCCGCTGCAAAGGATCGATCAACGCTAAAGCTTATATTGTCATGTCTTTTATTTTTGAGAACGGAAAAACAGTGGCGATAAAGAAAATGGCAATCACATCTCGGAATAAACTGCAAATTTTGCGTGAATTGTGTGCCTTGAGAAATCTTCATCACTCAAAGGTAACTTTACAGATGTTTATTCATTTTTTTATGTTCGTTTTTCAGAAATTAATGTCTGGAAAGGCTTTACTATATCGATCTACCCGAAATTTCCACTTTGTTTTGTCAATTTATATCCAGTTTTTTTAAACAATTCTCACATGTCTTTTGTCTCAGCTTCTTTTCTCGTTAGGCTTATCGGTTTAGATAGTTTACTTACCAGGCACTTCCAATATAAACTCATTCGTGAGCTATACAAGAATTTTATTACCAAAACTACCCTGTTCAATAGAGAGATAATCACGGATGAAAATTGACGGTCGGCACCACTAACGCTTCGCCGATGATATCGTATCAATCGCATCTAATTTCGGGAACACAAAACAAATTTTTGGCGAATTCTACAATGGTAGTGGGAAAATTGCCCTTAAATTAAACCTAAAGCCGACGATGTTTGCAAAACAGATGTACGTTTCTGATGTACCATTCACGTCAAAGAGAGAAAATGTTCCAGAATGTTCAAGCCATATTTATATAGGTCGTGACGTAAATATGATGAAAGACTCAGCAACAGAGCCTAGTAGAAGCGCAATATGGAACATAAAAGAACGTTGAACACGTGATTGAGATAACAAAGAAAGCAAAGCTACAAGTCAGCGTTTTTGATACCACGGTTCCTTCTACTTTAAGTATGCCTCGGAAACATCGATAAAACAGGTTGGAAGGTCACTAATCTGATAAGAAAACTCCATCGAAAAGATGATGCTAGGCGCTTCTTGTACCACACCAATGAAAGAGGGAATCTGAAGTTCTAACCTATATCAAGATCAGTGATGCAGCCATAAGCCATATGCCAAGGTATGGAAGATTTGGACATGTGACGCGTATGAATGATGATCGGTAGACATGGGCTGTAAGTGATTGGATCCAACAGGACATCAAACGTACTGCAGGAAGACCACCAGTTCAAGGATTATACCTCGTAACGAAGGTCCTAGAAAGGGATTATGGTGCTTAACCAAATCCTTGAGCCAAAGCAATCTATTTGGCTAACGTCACGAGCCGTGAGGATGAATGGAAATTCTACTGGTGCCCGCTCGACTTCGTTGATGATCAACGGGAACTCGAGTCGTCCTGATCTTGTTGTTATAACTCGTAGAGCACTCCTTTAACGAACTAAAATTTTGTTTGCAAATAAGATTTGTAAATTTCTAATTATCTCAATAATCGTATAGTAATATAACCGTTCTTGATTATTCCACGACATGCTTGGAACAATGAAGAACTAAAAATAAATTTTCATCGTAATTTCTTTTTTCATATTGCAGCTTTTCATTCTATTTTTAAATTTTAGCGCAAAAATTAGTAAGGAAATATTTTAACTAAAAAGAATAACATGCTTTTATTGTGCTAAATAGTAGCAGCAAAATGGAATGAGAATTTTCTGATCAAAGAAACACCAAAGTCATTGATTGATTTGATGACGGGTACAGTTCGGACATTTACGTTTTACTTAGTCGCAGAATAATGCTTGGGTAACTTTACATGTTTTTAATCTAGAATACCTAGTGATTTCCATACGAAAAAGAAAATCTCTACAAAAAAATTTTGTAGGTGCTAAATTTGATTGACGCGTTCTGCTCCAGCGATTCCCTTTCACTTGTGACGGAATTCGTGCCATTTCATTTGAATGACGTCATCACTGACCCGATGCGACCGAAATGCGATAATTTTATAAGGTAATTTTTATAGTTTTGACGAAAATTTCCTTTTTAATCGCACGCATTAAAGTTAACATCAATGTAATTTTATTCAAGAAAATAAAGCTAAAGCCATCAGTAGACATATAGGTGATTTTTTAGAAGAAAAGTTTTTTCCACGCGTAAAATCGCAGACACTATGGAACATACAGCTAATTTGATTTACCTTCTTATTATTTATAACAAAATCTATTTACATCTTAACGAGTTTTTTTTTTGATTCATTTGAAACAGGTCCTTTAATTTTTTACGATGAAATTACAGCATAATATTTTATTTTATTGACATCGTATGTTTGGGCTCTTATTTCAAATGTTTTAAAATTTGATTACTTATTTCTATCACAGTCGTCAGTACAATCGCGCGCAAAGCACGTATGAGTTTTTCACAAAAATTTGTTTTCTACTTTATTTCTTTGGACATTACGTAAATCTTATGTAAGTTTATGTAAAACATTTGTTTTCTCGAGCTTTATGAAATCGACTACTTTGTTAAAATTCAGATTCTTCTTTGAACAAATTGTTGAGGGCGTGAAATACATACATTCAATGAATGTCATGCATAGAGTGAGTTTTCTTTCTTATACCACTTATAGTTTTTCAATCATTTCCTAATAATTATATTTTTAGAAGTCAAAATTAATAATACAACATTTGTATTTTAAAATTACGATGATTTTTTATGCTCATAATAATATAATGTGAAATTAATTATCAACAATTAGGAAATTCAAAAAAAAAAGCTCAGTCGTCTTCTGATATTATTTACTTCGTTCAAATTTTTCAATTTACTTACTAGAAGCAATAATCCTCTAATACCTCAACTTGGACATTCTTCACGAATTCGATTAGGTAGGTTGAAAACTGATTTGTTTTAATTATAGTCTACACCAACAAGAAAAAATTAGGAGCGATTGTTTGCCACACGAAGAACAAATCGGTAACCAGCAATTTCTAAGGAATATGTTTTCGAATCGTCTACTTTTCCTGAAGCTATCAATTTTTTTTTCAGGATCTGAAACCAGAAAACATCTTAGTATCAGCGCATAATCTTATAAAAATTGCCGATTTTGGACAAGCTTGTCTTTATTTTCCGAATGGAGATCATGAATATGAGGAAAATGTAAGTGTATCATTCTCCTCAATTCTCCTTAACCTACTCCTACATTAGGTTTATTGTTATTATTATTCAAGTCTAGCATCATTTTGACTCCTCGAAATAAATGATAATGGCATAGATAGTAACGCAGAGGTTTAACAGAGGACTATTCAGACTCTTCAAAATATTTGTTTAGTAGCAAAAGTTGCACAAAAAAATGATGTAAGCAGTTTTCTGAAAGTTCATATAGATAGGATGAAAAAAGTTAGCTTGTTGTGTGTTTGCAACAAAATTTGTGCTACTTGTACGAAATAATTTTTAAATAAAATATCATGAGAAGGAATCGATTGCACCTTTAATAAAAAATGTTTTCAAATCAACACAGCTTTAAAAAAATAATATAATATAATATAATGAAATATAATAAAATATGTAATATATATAATAGAAAGTAATAAAATATAAATAAAGTAATAAAGTTAATATATAAAAGAGAAGAAAGTACTAACAAGTGAATTGTAGCCAGATAAAAAATCGTAGTTCTAGAAAATAGCGCCAGATGATTTTGAAGCAAAGAAAAATTCATAGGACATATTGCTAATGAGTTCCATTAATTACTGTAAACAAAGTAGTAACCTCAAAACAAAGGCAATAGTCATAATCATTAATCCTGATAGTGATTGTAAACTACTTGAGAATAAAAGAAAGTTTTAATAGGTAGATATTCAAAAATGATCAAAGTAATATCATACTTATTCGTTATTTTTGCCACTGCTAGTGTGCCCCTAACCAATTTAGCTAAAATCCTACATGGAAAGAAGAGAGCAGAAGAAGGAGGAGGCTCTGTTGGCTATTTTGATTTTTTCCAGCGACTAACCGACTTGAATAGATTCTACAACTACAAGATATTCGTTATGTAGTCGTTTAAGCGGATGTTCATTCATGCGAACTATTTCTATTCAAAACACCATCACCGCCATCGCCATTCGTTTTGCCAGTTGATAAAGTCAGTAGAGTAAATAGTAAATAGTAGTAGATCAAGACGTAATCCATTCACAGTAGTCTGGCCTCAGATTCCAATCAGTGTCAATAATTTGCTGTAATCGATGTAAATCCTAGAAACTGTGGGGTTTTTTTTCTTAATGACATTATTTCTCAAAAATTTGATTATCCTTAAATAAGGATCGCTTTACTTCCAAAGCAACTTACTTAGTTGTAAAGGATTATGATAAGTTAACCTTTGAACGCAGTTTAGTCCTTGCTAAATGCTTAATTCCATTTCATCATGATGTCGACAGGGAAATTCAATACGAGGCTTCTCTATGCCTCTAATAGGTCTTTACCTCCCTAGATTATTCTGTTACCACTTTATTAATTTCGAAGAGATCACAGGCTGGATTTGCTTGGGTGCGGACTTCAACTCAATCCATCGTAACGATGCGAGACCTCCGCCGAGGTCTCATGCTTCCGTGTTTAGATAACAGAAAAGAATTGGTAGCTATTAAAAGCGTTTTATAGAAGGGAAATACGATGGAAAAAATAGGAATAAGGATTAAGAGAAAGTGGATATAATATTCATGATGTCAATGGTGCTTTGTCGATGAATTGAGGTAATTGATCATTGTCGGTTTTCCGAGCTGTTGCTCAGCGCCGAAAAAATCAATAAACGACACTGATGAGGTACAACACACTATTGCATTGACATGACATGAACAAAAACCTTTTTATTGAGGAAAAAATGGACGGAATTTCGTTCATTTATTAATCATCTTTGCAGTTTGGGGAACGCTTGCAAATTTCTTCATCAATCATAGACATTTGGCATTTTTTTTCCGCATTTCGACAAAAAATTTCGAGAAGAACGCGTTAATGATTTGAGGACTCATTTAATTTTTAGTTTTATTTAGTACTTGAAAAATCTTTTTTTTAGAGGGTACTTTTTTTGAAAAACCTCAAGTACCATATCGATACGATATATCTAAGTAGTGCAGTACAAGGAAAGTTTATAAGTTTATAAAAGTTAAGTTATAAGTCTGAAACCGGCTATCGCTTCCGGCTTATTACAGGACGGAAACTCTATCTATCACATGTAGAATCAGACTGATGATTTGCATCTGCAACAAAATAACGACGATGCGAATTCTTTTGTGATTGGCTTGATTTCGCTTCGAAGACGTGAAATTAATTCTTTGAATTTATTGTTTATTGTGCATATTCAACATGAATTTTGAAGTGCTTATTTTGAGTCAAAAATCTCAGCATCAAGAAACAAACTGCAGTAACAGCGAGACAATAAATCAGAGAACAGATGAGCCATATGGTGGGAAAAACTATCAAGTAGATGTAATTTAATAATATGTTATTGTTTTCAGTGTTGTAGTGTTTCTTTAAAACGTAATAGACATTTCATTTGGGAGTTCTTCCTACTATTTAGATTAGGCTCAGTGTATTTCTAGAAGTAGATAAATTCCTAATTAGCTCAATACTGGCAAAAATATTTAATACTTTGTTTTTTGAGTGTTTAGCATATAATTCTTAACACTCAAGACGTATTAAATATTCGTTTCTGTCAAAGATATTGCTTTTCAAAAATAAAAGTGAAAATTAAATAGCTGACAAGAAAGAAGAAAGCTATCAAGGTGTTCTGTAAGCAAGTAAAGAAATCGTGACTACTGGACGATTTTTAAATGATATGATGTTGACTGAAATCGCTGAAACGAGAAAAACAATATACACTCATAGAAACCTCATCAATCTGTTTTCATTTACTTTTTTTCCAATATGTAAGAAATTTTGTTGTGTTCCAGGTCGCTACACGACAATATCGTGCTCCAGAGCTACTTTTTGGCAGTCGGTCAGTGGACGACTAACATTTGCCATTCCTTATCTTTTGATTTATTTATCGTCTTATCACAATTAACAAGCCATTCTAATAGTTTAATATTTATTGCAAATTTTTGAAGGCAATAAATAACCAGTTCAGATCTCTTCTTTGCGAGCTTAACATTCTTATTGAGTACAATATAAAATTCATTATAATTATGAGTGCAGCATATGATTTGAAAAAAATGAATTCAAATAATGGACAGAATTATTAGAGTTTCACACAAATAAATATAATTGTAAAGAGTGAAGGTGAGGTATCGTGAAATGTGAGAAGATGATCTCGTATAATTAATTATTTGACGAGAAACTTTGAATAGGTCCAAAGAAGAACTATGACAGTAAACATATGTATTCCTCACTCATTTCTAGATTCGAGGAATTTGAATTAGTCGAAATTTCAGTAAGTACACACCATCTGTTGACATTTGGGCTCTCGGTTGTATTTTAGCAGAATTCGTCAATGGTTCGGCCTTATTTCCTGTAAGTTTCTATATAAATTCAACTTCATTAAATTGAAAAATCGTGCTATTTTTAGCACTTTTTCTTTCATTATTCATCTAGGACTCTTCTTGTCCTCAATATTTCGCAAAAGAGTTTTTTTAGAAATCCAGAAATCATTAAATTTTGTTCTGACCTAGTTTTCACCTAGTATTTATGCTAACTATATAGAAGTGCTTAAAACGATATTTCCCATGTTTAACTCAACAGATTTACATTTTATAGAGGCATTGGCTTTCCCCGCTCAGCTTTTTCCTTTTTCTTTTAAAAAATCACCATAATCGAATGCAATTTCGACGGTCATCGATTTTCCTTTGCCGGCATTCAGTTGATGTCTTTATTGTTCCGATTTTCCAAGGGAACGAAAATCGTCCTGCGTTTCCTTTTGAGCGGATTTTTTTCCAATAACTAATTATTTTTTTCCTGAAACAAAGGCACCTCCTACACACCACCACATACATAATATTGACAGTGATGGGGTGTTGATTTACTGGAACTATTGAATTTTTTTTTCTAAACATGTCGGTTAATTATCAGTAACTCAATGAACACTGGTAAATTGAGCACGCCTTATATATTTTACTTTTAAAAAGTATCTATAACGACTTTGAGAAGCATTAAATTTTTCAGTTTAGAAAGGAATTTGTACATTTTTCATTTTACATGTAGAGCATATTTATTTTACTTTTATTAACGTTTTCACTTCTAGAAGAAAACTCTCCGTTGAAATAAAATGTATGACGGGGAACTCCTTTAGAGCTTTTACTCATAAAATTAAATTTAGTTGATTTGCAGAGAAGAAAAATTTCTTAAGCTTTTTTTTTGTAAATACTGATATTTTTGGCACTCAGCTTAATACATTGCTCTCATTGAACCGCCATGCATTTATTCTCTTGGGATTATTCAAGTGGAATAATTTCGTATGATTGAGGTATTGCTATACCATTTTTTTTCAATTCTACCGTAACCTTGTAGAGGATCAACGACGTATTTCATAAATAAATAAATAGGAGTTTCTGAAAAATGTAGGCGAAAGAGGGAAAAAATAGTCTCTGATTGGATTGTGAAGGTAAAAGTGAACTCATTTATGGATTTAGTAAGCTTGAAAAGAAACGCGAGAAGTGAACGAAGAAAAGGCAAAATTCGTTTTTTCTATCCTTGGGAGGTTGTTAGTTCGGATGAAAATCCTACTTTACTTCTTCACTGTCCGATGAAATGAAAAAAAAACGCAAAAAAAGATGTTATTAATGAAAATAGACCTGTTTTGAGATATTTGAAGAACAGCTGTTTTCCTTTTCCTAATAAGTCGCTAGCGTACAGTGACATAACAGTTTGAAATGAAATCGACCTTTATTGTATCATCCAGCTATTGTGACGTCATCGTTGTTTTTCCTCGAATTGTTGGCAAGTTCTTTTGAGAAATCAACGTTCAGTATGAACGTGAAGTATTTCTTCCAAAATTTATCATTTTATGGATAGAAAACATTTTTGAAGCACACAGAAACCTTTTTAAAAGTTGTACAAATGGAAAGTAAATAAGAATTAATGTAATTATAGCAGGTCTGATGAATATAGAAAGAAACAGCAATAGATAGCAATACAGAAAACTGTCTAATCAAAAAATTGTTCGTATGTAATCAACAATTTTGGTGCTTAAAATTCATCATTAGACCCTAGCGAAGTTTTCAGTAAATGCGAAGCTGTTTATATACAACTCCTCACAGCCTTTCACTTTTTAGACATTGGTAATCTGCGAATAAACTGGCATCTGCTCGATTCGGGTCCGAGCTATGACTAAAGCTTTGGGTTTCATGTTTTATTATGAAAAACACTATCATTTGAATGCCGATTATTCCGCGCATTTTTTGATCACTAATAAGATCAACAAAATAAATATACAAATTGTCACATATTATAATATATATATCGATTTATATTGATTTATTAATTGAAGAGCTTACTGTTTAAAATTCAAGAATTTTCGTGTTTCTACTTGTGTTTCTTATAAGAGTAGCTGCTATAAATAGGTATTGGGAAGAAAAAAACTGTGTCATTACTGTTAAGAAATCACGAAAAATAGTAATAACGCTGAGGAATTGAATAAGAAATCTTATAAAAGATTTTTTAAAATAGTTTTGTCTCGATATTTATTGAAATGTGGTCAGAGCGATTCTGTCGTTTTTTTTTTTGAAGCTTTAATAACATCGTTTTGTACTCATTGTTTCCTCGAAATTACCTAAACTCCGTTTTCAATATATTGAAAAAAAAGCGCAATTTTAGATCGCGTACGCTTATAACGTACCGTAACTTTCAGTCATAACACTGCTATCTGCACTGAGTACGACAAAAAGTTTCAAATGATAAAAATGAAGAAGAAAACAAATCAACTCGATTTTGTTAATATAAAACAACCAGACAATGATATTTTTACGTTTTTAAGCTATTTTTTCCCTTATTTTTTTTTCTTTTCGTCCTCACTTTGTAACGATAGAGCTTGATCACTTTATTACTTATAGTTTTTTAGATGTTTATTTACAAATTTTTCAACTAAATTGATTGATTCTCGAAAGGAATATTACATATAACAAAAGAAAAGATGGTGATGATCTATAAATCCAATTCTTCAAAAGTGCTGCTCAGAATTTCCGTTTCAATATTAATTTGATGCGTTTGCCATTTCAGCCATTTTCCTCAGAAAACTCGTCTCTAACACTAAGTGAAAATTTTCTTTTCAACACCTTCACCGCCTTAACGTTACTAAGAGGTGACTTTCTCTAATCCTCGAAGCTGGTGACGACCCATAATGAAAATCTGAAAGCGCTCTAACCTTACGCTCTCAGTACTCTAGGGATTCCATCAAGTTAATCCAACAAAACTCTTAAGTGGTGGAGTTGTTCAGGTCCAGACTATACGTGAAGGGGAACCATTTAATTAGGTTAGTAAGTGGGACTGTAAAGTAGCATATCATACCTCAGCTTTATAAAAGGCTGATGACGTTGCATTACGACCTTAATTGATACGGATATTACTTAATGCTGAAAGATTGATTTTTTGAGGTGATTATAGAAGTTTTCGTAATGAATAGCATAAGATTGAATTAAACTTTAGGGTCGAAGCGATCTCGAACAAATTTCATTGATATTCTCAGCGTTAGGAACGCCATCCGAAGAAACATGGCCGTCGTGGAGTACGATGCCGGATGCGAAGAAGCTAATTTTTCGTAATATGGAACCGATAGAGGATACAAGTACCATAGGTATATAAGAAGCTTAATAGTCTTAATATTACTTTAAATATATCAAAGTATAAAAAAATCAACTTTTGCTTTCATATCTCAGCTCAAAAGTCTCCCAATGTGAATTTTACTATCTGGTCATTTTTGTGTTTATTCCCATTTTTAAAACTTTTTCATTGTATTTATTTTTTATAAAAATTTGTTTCATGAAAAAACAACTATGTATAATTATATATTGCTTTTTTCTATTCTCATATAATGTCCTGTGAAACTAAGTGTATTTTTCGTGTTTTATTTAATGAAGAAAAAAATCTCAGCAAACTCGCTACTGGGAAATCCCATGATTTATCAGCTGACATATAAATAATGATATGGGCTTATGTTCGGGCTTACATCGAAGCAAATAAATAATTTGAAAAAAAAACTATCTGGAACACAACAGTTTCTAAAGAAAATTGGTAAAGATTTTCACGAATGATCTGTAAAAACGGTCTTCGCGGAAAAAGAGATCGATAAAGAATGGATGGACTCTAGTTATATAAAAACTAAAAAAAGTTAAAATTTATATTAATTCTCAGATTAAGTCTGCTGCATAACTTTCTAAAATCCGTTTGGATACGGTACATTTTTCAATCACTTATCGAGTTAGTTCAGTGACTCATGAAGAAAAAAGTGAAAAGTATTGACGAAACATGATAAATTAGAATAATTAAACGCATTTTGAAGACATATAAAGTATTGTTTTTTAGTATCGGGTGATTTTAAGGCGATTTTCTGCATTAAGAGCAAAAAAAACACGTCTCGTTCTATTTCAGTACATACAACTACTCCACAAATTCTGGATTTATTTAAACATCTAATAACCTTGGAATCAAGATGGAGATGGTCAGCAGCAAAAATATTAACACATTCGTTCTTTATGGACTATCCGTCAAAACGTTCACTCTTTCCTCATTTTCATCCTCGACGACAACGAAGCTGTAGCGTTACACGAAATTTCGCACGATTACGAATTGACAACCATAAATAATATCTAGCAAGAGAAAAGTTACATAATTCATGAAACTTTAAAAAGACCTTTGAATTTGTAGATCATTTCGAAAATTTCATTACAGCATTTTTTTCATTTCATTTTTTTTTATTTCATTCAAGCATTTTTTTCATTTCAATTTTACTACTGATAACTAAGATTCTAGTTTTTGAAAAGGTGGAAAAAAAATTCAGCCAACCTTCATTGTGTAAATCATCGCTTTTTTACGAAGTTTCTGGAAATAGAAAATTCCTAAGGAACAACAAAAGAAGTGAAAAACAGATGGCTTTACGTTTGTTTTTTGCTATTTTAAGTGCTAAAAATGTTGTTTGTTCCATAACTCTGTTCTCTGATGAAGTAGTATCGTTTTTTCTCTCCACTGAACTCCTTTCCATTAACATTGATTGTATTTGAGTGACCTGTAGTAAATTTATGAATAGTTTAATGTATGATGTTTGATGAACAATAATTCCTCATATGCCGACCATTTTGATCATTCATCAAAATTTCTGATTTCACAAGATCGAATAGAATTTGATTTCAGTGTTGTTTACTTCATGTAAATTTATGAATAAAAATAAAAGATGAATATTGCGAAAAATGAGAAAGCGATGATGTCAGTTGTATTTCCGTGTTGTCAAGAGTTACGAAGAAATAATAACAAACAAATGTATCTATTCATCTCAACTCATCAGAATTCACTCATTTGCAAAGTGTTTACTCGATTAACTCTAAACATCTTCTCAAATACGCTAGTCGAATTTCTCCATTTCACGGTAGTCAGTTGTTTTTTCGGGATTCTCTTCCATACGTTCAATTAAAAGCATAACTGATGATATTCTTACAATTAGATTATTGAGATTAACTAGCCTGACAATTTGGAAGCGAAATTGGATACCAAAGCACTTTTTTTAGCACTTTTTCTGTAGCAAAATTGAGGCAATCTGATTTCATTCAGTAAAAATCGCGTATTTTTGATGAGGAGTATGCGAGACTTTTTTTCACTTAATACCAGGGTTACAAAGAAAAAACTACAACTCTAACGGTATTACGTTGACTTAGATAAATGTTGCATTTCTGAGGTGAATAAATTCGAGTGAGGGGGAAGAACACCTTTCAAACTAAGACGATATAATACCTATGTCCAGAATTTGTTCTTATTGTGAGATTAAGCGATTGGCTTGTGATAGAAAAAAGCTGCTAGTTGGCGTGTTTTCTAATTAACCCGAACGAAGCTGCTTTTGAGGAGTGGAGTGAGGAGTGGGCGGAGCAATCGATGGGCGGTAGTTGTGCACCGCTTGCGGCATTGACTGGACGCTATTTTGTCTTAAATCAGGTTTTTAACGGTTCGTGTGTTCAGTTTACGCCCTTCGACTAACTAATATTCACTGACTGCTGCCAGCGATCGCTCTAAGAATCCACTTCCATCTTAACTGTTCCCATACCTCATATCTGTATACCCATTTGTATCCTCATTCTCGACAAGTGTGATTGTACTACCTAAAATCGTTATTTATCACTATCGGTGAAGATTATGCGGTTATGCGATTATTAGCTGTTTTTTTACTATTAAATTGTGGTATTATACGATTTGTATGCAATACCGTGAAGTGCTACTGTACTGATGACCACTGTGTACCTTACGGCGCATGCGATGGTACCGTATGCCTAGTTGGAATTCTCAGAGACAGCAATCAAGTTATCCGCACATGCGGTTCAAAGCCACTAGGATGTCATCGGTGAGTGCTTATCATAAAGTTCCTCCAAAATGTGAAGAAAAAAAAGTAAAGAAAAACAAACAGGGACAAAGTGATGAAAACGAAACGTTTTTCAACTAGCAATCCACCCATTGAAGAAATAGTTTCTTTGCTGTTGTCATGTCTACGCATCTTATGAATGTTTTGTCATTTTTCTTCATTATTTTTCTTAGCTTTCATGTGACAATGGAGAGCTATCATTCTCTTGAAAATAACGTTTTCTAGGAATCAAATGAAAGTCAAAAAGAATCATTGCGAAACAACTTGAACGTTGAGAAATTCTTGTAAGAATATTTTATATAAATACAATTCACTAAAAATAGCTACTCCATCGATTTCTTATTGGGAAGATTTTTGTGACACGATCTAGTGAAATGAAAACTTGAATGACATTCGACACGACATCAAGTAAAGAAATAACTGATATCTAACGATGGCCTTTTTTTACTACTACGCTCGTCGCATTACCGCACAATAGCTTTGATCATTTTCATTAAAGTTTCGATTGACTTCAGTCAGAAGAGGTAGTCCTATGTAGTTTGTCTTTATGACACTAGTTTGACCGGGCATTCGTACCGAAATTCGAAAACGTACTTGAAGCCTAAACAGTTCTGATGGTGCATTCAAACTGAGTAGCAAAAATAAAGTTTCGGAAAATTGTATTGCTCAGAAGAAAGACTTTACAAAGATCAAATGTAATTTTTCTTTGTCTCATTGATGCAAATTGTATTTCAATTTGTACAAGGAGAGAAATCTTAACCTTATAGAACTTTTTAGGTGAAATGTTCACACAATGTTATTTTGACTTTTCGTTTATTCATAAAATTACTTTTATTAATAGTACTAAAACTGATCAATCGATAGTAATCATTTTTTTAAAAGTATTCCTTTAAAAATTTTAATGTATAGTTGTGTTTTTACTTGTAAATAAAATGAATAAGTAAATATTTAGATGTATATATATAATTTTCATTCCGAAATACTCAATTACCAACTGCACTGCTGCATTTTTAATGAATTTTTTTTCTCCGGATAACTTTCACTTCAATCAATACTTTCCAGTAAGCTCATTTTCTATTGAGGTTTTTCTGTTCGCTGAATATTTTTCTACAAAATTCAATTAATTTTTCCATATTTTAGTAAATAATGATTCCTTTAAAATATTTACATATGAAATTTTCTCCTGCTATTCCTTGACGTTCTTCATAAAATGTATTTGAATTTAATTTTGATGTTGGAATTTGTATTTTGAGCGAAAAACATCAAGAAGGGACGACTGTCAGCCAATCAAATTCGCAATATTCTAACAACATAAATTTTTCTACTCAAATTTATGCCGTTATTGTAACGAGAAATAAAATTGTCGGCCAAATAATTGCCATTGTTGTTGAAATTCGCCATGGAAAAAGGCTTATATAATTCTCAACAAATCGGTCCCAAAAATTACTTATATAGGTTTTTCTTTAAACTAATCGATAATTATTCACTTCATACAATAAATTCACTCTTTGAATTTTTTTTTTTGGAGATTTTTCTACTGTTTTTCGAGTATTCATATGCCCACATCGTTTTCTGAACATTGTTCTTCTACAGGTTACAGGGTAAATGAGAAAAATTCAATTTGTAGATTGACTTAATCGTAAATTTGTCATGGAGGTGGGTAGAAACTAAAAAATTTACTTAGAAAATCCTATTCACTAAAATTACTATTAGTATACCAAAAATCCTAACTAAGATGAATTTTGAGGTTGTTTTTGAGGTAGAAAAACTCATTGATAATAATGGTTCATTTTTTTACACCTCGTTATTTGAAAAAAATACCACTCAACTCCATTAATGGAAATATTGTAACACGCTTAAAAGTACATTCTAAACAAATAAACTTCATAAAATCCTTCGTTACCAGCTAACAGCTTCTGGAAAGTTCCGAATATTTGAGCTCGTGCATTTTTGACGTCCTCATCGAACTGAACAGCTGAAATCAAATTTATTCGTTATATAGAAAACAACGTAAAATTTTTCATTTTAATAATTATTTTCCATTCCTTAAATTTATATAAGCCTGAAATGGAAATGCTGTCTCATGAAGTATCACAACAACATCAAAGTGCGGAGGGTATTAGAGTTCTTGGATTATTGGCTACTTCAGATCGAACAATATCCACTTATTAGCTTGATGAAATTCATATGTATATCTCATTAACATCTAGTTTCCAATTTTTTTTCAAATCCGAACTGAAGATAACTTGATGAAGAGTGGTGAAGACGCAGCATTGAGTACATTCGCCTCATTTTTATATTAATATAAAATGTAATCAAACCTGAAGAACGCCATTGTTTTAAGAAAGCAGCTTTACGACCGAAAGCAGAAAATCTCTCCGTATAATCTGAATATTTGCTAATTCACAAATCCACAGAAAAAAAGTAAGCACTTCAATTTTTATCATTAATACAAAAATTACACTTATTATCTACAATTTTTCGTAGACAATTAAAAATTATTCATTGTATAGCGTGAATTATATCAATAATGACTTTTCCCTATTATAAAACTAATGAGACTTATCATTCTCGGTTTTTCGTGGGCGTATTCCATTTTTAGAATAAACTGTTGATGCAATCCGATTGATGAGTTATCAAATTGCCCATTTGAGTTTCAGTTACGTAGAATTCCAAAGCGTTATCGAAAAAGTGATCTCTTGAATTGCTGTATAACATTTCAAATTACTTACATTTATAGACTTTTGGAAAAACCGTCTCATCCATATATTTATGAAAATATTTTATCTTTTCGTTAAAAAAAAGCTCCATTTCCCAAATTTCATAGAGAATAGAAGAACAACTGTTACTGGCTCTTAGTCTTTTTTATGTCTTTTTTACGATGTTTTTCCTGCTTCAAAGTATACCTAAATTGCACCGATTAATCCCGGTGTGTTATTTGGTTGCACGCCCGCCTATCGATGAAGAAATGTGGGAACCTGGTTGGCGTTCAGCCTAGTGAGTTATTCTTCCCCACTTTTGGAGCTCCTTCCATGAAGCATATTTTAGTTTTGCATGGCATTTTTTCCTCTTAGTTTTGCAATTCACATTTTGGGTGATTGACGTCGAGGTGATAGAAATATGGTCAACATTAATACACTTATTTGATCTAGATATATTCATGTTCACATAGATTTATTAGATATAATATGCAGAAAAACACAAAACACAAAACACACCCGGAACTAATAATTTTATGCGAATATTTCTATGAAGTCTTCCAATTAGAATACATGTTATATTGTGAATTTGCGGCTCGATTACTGTAATGAATGGTGTTGAGTGAATCGCTAGACTTAGAACCTCAAACGCTGTTTTCAAATCTTTTCTTAGCTGATAGAAGAAAGATAAAAATACTACGATAAATTACAGTAAGTTGGTTGAATGCTTCGAAATTCGACATTGAATCGCTCGCGCTTTCATGCTAGAGAATTAAATTTGTATTTGAATGGATATCACTAAGTTTATGGAGGAAAATTACATATTCTATTCAATATCTGTAACAAACACTTTTCTAATAAATTAAGTTTTACAATTGCTTTCTTAATTAATATAAAAAACACTGCAAGAAAATACTAGTCGTGTGATTCCCCTGCAGATCCATTTTACTTTGAGGTTAGATTTAGATTAAAAAATACAGAATTAAAACGAACTCTTATGTACTCTGATATTCATATCAGGCACTTGTCGTACATGAACAGCTGTCACAGCCGTATGGCGCATCCGTTTAAGCTGTCACTTCGGCCTAGTCTGGCTTTTCTTATTACTTTTTTTATTTGGGGAATTCTCCTTTCCCATCAATTTTATTTAACTGATTTTTTTTTTCAAGCTCCGATTATTACTGACGTCAAGGCGTGAAATGAGTTTTATTGAATTTAAAAAAAAAGATAAAATTTACAAAATTTATCTAAAACTAAATCGATGTCAGAAATGAGGCCTTTTTTCAAAAATATTATGCTCTATTATACTGTACTGCTTGGGGCTATTATTAGGCTATACTATTATTTAAAAGAAGCAGTACCGCATGGTGGATGTGCCAAAATGACATGCAGGCTCGAAAAGATTGGTGGCCGCTTCCCAGGTCCACCAAGTTCACCATCGTTCTGCGGTCGGTAAATTGGTACCGGAAAAACCTAGGTACAATAATTAGCACTGACTTGGGGAAGAGTGATCAACTCAAGTCACTTCATCGACAACGCTCGCATCCAACCATCTCCACGATATCACGTCAAACACGAATGTGTAGGCTCATCACAAGGGATCCCATGTTGACTAGCGCCAAAGCTTATTTTATGTTGTTAAGATCATGCGGGTGGCATTAAGCCCAACTCTTATAGCACTGTCCTTACTAAAATTTTTGAATAGTAGCATACAGAAACGAGAGAAAGAGAACATAACCTGAAATTAGGTTTTCTGTTAAGAAACCGAACAACGTGAATTTTTAGAATCGAAATGAATTTCGTGGTCGAATGATTCTGATTTCGTGGCGCTAAATAGTGGCTTTTAGTTAGTCAACTTAAAATGAATTGTCGTCGTAGATAAACATGGTGCGATCAACACCAAAAGATCGATTTCGAACAGTCCACCGTCATCATTATTGTCGCCAGTATTACCATAAGTGTTGAGCAGCTGCAGTAACGACAGAATCCAATCATCTTTCACGAAATTAACTCATCAACATGTAAAATACGCAGCGATGGCCATTTAACGATGAATGACACATTCAATACAGCAACGTCTCCCGCGACATACGTTTTTCGGGCAAGCAGTGTTGTTCATCAATCCGCCTGCCGGCGCGAGTGTTTTCTGACGCTAAATGTGTGGTGACCACGGCAAAATCACTATGAGCTTTTGCTTCTTCGCTCTTATATTCTTTTCTTCAAGACAAAACAAAACGCTAAATGTTTTCGTCAGTATTAGATGTACTGTGAACGAATGCTAGAATAATAGTAGATCACGGCAATAGATGAATCTTCGTAAGGATTGCCTGCTTTTCAGGGACGAAGACGACCGATGGACGGATTTGTGCGCATGTGATCAACCATTTTGCAATACATTCTCTTATTTACGTTCACATACAAGGTATAATACAACTGTAAACATTGAATAAATCACAAATAATTAAACTATTTAATTTAAGAAACAAAACAACTTTCGATCATAATTTATTATCTAATTTTTTTGCCAACTAATTGAATTTGAAGAGGGCTATTTTGAATCAAAGCAATTCTCAGAAGACTTCAACTTCAGTTATGGGAAGCTCTGTAGCGATCATTCTCCATAATTTAACTAAATGCTAAGAAAAAAGTGAGCGAAAGAATTCGGATAGAATGAATTAACTTTTCATAGGCTAAGATCTTTTCCATTCATCTGTTTCCTCCTTTCTTATTTTATTTTTCAAAGCGTTTATCCATTTTTCTTATTTCATTATCCGTGGAACCTTTCCAAAAATATCCATGTTTCTTGTTTTATCTAGTGTCTACTTGAATAACAGTACTATAGATAAGATAAAGAAACGGCTTCATTCTGTTTCCAAAATAAATATTTTTAGCCAACGTCGTGATAACTTCGCAGCAGATGATATACCATTAGTATTTGAACGAGTTGATCGCCCTGACGATGGTGAGGAAAAAATGCGTTAGGAATTCTTTTATTGATTATTTAGCAATTTTTGTGAAATACTGGAAAAAAGCTAATATCATCGGAAACATTATGAAAGATTATGAATTTTTGACAAATTCAATCAAATTAAACCTATCGGGAGAAAAGATAAGAATTTTTGGTCATCAGAAAACTTATTGGTTAGGATTAATCTTCAACTGACATTTTGCTTAGGCTTACGCTTAGGCATAGGAAAAGTGCTATTATAAAGAAATGGGATTGAGTGCTGAGGCTTCAACGCTCCGTTATGCTTGAAAAGTGCAGGGTTACATAGCGCAACTACAAAGGAAAGAGAAACTTCATTGCTCTGGAAAAAAACTGTCTTTTGTTTCCACTTTTCTGTTATATTAATTTTATTAAATTCGTTGATTTGCAAGAAGTGAGATAAATGTGAGTTAAGTGACAAATGACGTGTTCTCCGGTATTTGAAATTGAGACCTACATAGGCAGATTTATTGAAAAACAAAGAAAAGAACTAAAAGCAGTAGAAAATTTTCTGGAAGACATATCGGCCGAATATTTAATGGGTAACGATCGATTCAAGAATAAAAAAATGAGAAAATGATTTGTTGTAAAAAATGATTTTCATCGAAGGCTCCAACATTCATTCGTTTTTGGAGTATTTAAAGAAAAACTGTACGTTACTGTGCTTCTAAATTTTTTAAATTAAATTTATACATTTTTAAAATAGTGGACGCAACCACAGCTTCTAGTGGTTGTCAGATGTTATCAGTACCAATGCTAAGATTATTGCACTGAAATTCATTCAATTATAAGAAACTCCCTGCGGAATTTTGACGTCATCGTGGGTGCACTATATGAACAAATTGATCGCAAATGCATATTGTATTCCAAATATGATTATTCATTTCAAAGAAACGCAAATTTAAGAATAAACATTTGTATATGGTAACAAATAGCAGATGAAAACCATAATTCATAATTTCTCCTATTCATAGAAGTTCTGCAGCTCGATAATTAATTTCGTATATACCTCCAATTATTGAAGTATTATAAAGTTATTTATTGTCTATTCACTTCTCGTCTGCAATCTATGTATCACTTTAGGAAACGGCTTTACTCTATCATTATAGTGAATAATCCTAGGTATGCCACCTCCTGAACAACCGCCGATTACAGTCAGTTCACTGCTTACCGTACTTCTTGTTGTCGTTCCACTTACCGTCGGAGGAGCTACAGTTATGGTTAGGATTAAATGTATTTATACTTTGTCTCATTATTTTTTGTACTCATTATTTGAAGACCTTTAAAAAGGATTTATTTGTATGTTTCGACGCTTTATAATCCATAAATTCCAAATAGAAACTTTAGGTGGTTGCTTTCAACTACTACTGTCACTTATGCTAACAGTTCGATATTCGACTGCGTGTTTGTGCGGGTAACGGCCAAATACAGAATCGTGAAAGCTCTTTCGCCAATCCGTCGCCTGGCTCATAGTCAGGCCGAATCCATACACTGTATCGTCGGCCGACTAGGTCTTCATCGTTCATCAGAATCAGTCGGCTGGATGTCACCGAAATATTGCCTGATGACATGAGCTCAGATGGTAGACGAATTGGCGACGTTGTAGAAAGACGAAAACCACCCCATGCGTCAACCGTTAATACAGCTTGAGTGTCTCGTTCACACTCACCGAACCAACTACAATCAATTTATATCAATTCTTTAACATATAGGTTTTGCTGCAACATTACTCACCCTTCACTTTGACAATTGAACTGGTGTTGATCAATGCCGAACGGTTTCACTTGACACTTTAAATTCAACACATAAGTTGGATCAGCCGCATGTAATACCCATTCACCATGAAGCTGAACATATTCTAGTGCCAACAACAACAATTAACACTGTGATTTATACCTTTTCGGCCATTTGAAGTGGTGTAGCGCTTTCACATGTTGGCGACAAGAGCTCAGAGCACGTAGCGTTTATTTCATGGACGACCGGATGAAGGCATGGCAAAGAACCGGTCAGTTGTGCTTCCTGAAATTTTTTTCTAAAAATGACTGTTTTTGATCTAGAGTTTTCATAAAAAATATTAGTAGTCGAATACTAGTTCAAATATTGCAATTAATGTTGAATCAAACTGATATGGACATGGAGATTGAACTTAATATAAGCGCAATTAAAGCAGTTCACTTATTCTGGATGAAATTTAATGCATGTGGTTCTGCCATTCATTTTCTGAAGGTACTCTTGCGACTTGAGGCTAGAATAAGGTTTTCCTCATATTTGCAACTATATAAAGTGCAGTTACTGCTGTGTTCATTCATTTTGGATGTAATTTTATGCATATTACTTTACTAACTATACATATATTACTCAACATAACGTGAGAACGTATCGACTCTTTTATTGAGAGGAACTAGGAACAGCAATATAGTGATTTTAAGCAGTCCGATGAGCTTTAAAACTCATAGATGAACGCATTCTATTAGTTTTGAGGAATCCAAAGTGCTGCGATTAAGCCGATTGAATTGAATTTGAAAAAAGAAGATCCAATCAAGACTTTCAGTTGATGTTAATCACCCAATTCGTTGATTCATACTTTTAGAAAAAGCTCAGAACGTGAAGCAGCCGGATGCACTAAAACGACTTCATCGTTGATTTTGACAAGTAGTCGATTTCTGGCCGAATATTCAATTTGTACTGATTGAACCATACAACCACCAATAGGACTGAAATTAATAATACAAAAGTGCATAAAAACGAAAACTAAGTAAAAATGTTTTTTTTTCTTCCTAAAATTTGTAGCTTTTGCTTTAATATACGTTACTTATTAGTTGCTTGTTAAAATGGTACTTTAGTTGTCCTTTTTTTGTTCCAATCAATCCAATGTGAAAATAGAAAAAAAGAGTTTCATTCTGTCAGGTGTTAAAATCAATAAAAATATTCATACCTAAAAAATACTCTGTGATAAATCGATGATTATCGAGATAGGTGCTAAAATCCTAGATAGAACACCCATCGAGATAACACGAATACATTTCAAATAATTGATTAAAAAAATCATTGAGGTAATTGACATTGTTACTGCTAGAATTTGTTACAGCTGCATCATTTACAATTCATGGATGTTCACCAGTAAGAAAAAGTGTTGGCATCCAAAAGTGCAAGCAGCAAGCTACTTACTCACACAACTGGAATTCAAATGTGCACTTTTTGAAAATTGTATTCAAAATTGGAAACATATCAATTTTCTCCATCAAACTACAAAAAAAGCGATGAGTAAAACAGTTTTTTGTGGTTTTTATGACCTGAAAAAATCGGTAACCCAGTTTCAAAAAACGACCAAAGGTCGTGGTGCATTTCATACCATGAACGACTATTTACTATCGTTTCTATAAATAATAATAATAACATTTTTATTATAAAAGAAAAAAACAAGAACGACTAATGAGCCATAACATAGCAAAAAAAAATAATCGTTTTGTAAAGAATTTCATTTACTTACAGAAAAAAATTAGTACAGGGAAAAAAACTTGATCGTGTCTTAAACTAACCTCGTTATTTGCATATAATAATTATGTGGGATTTTCCTCAATTCCAACTCTTACAGATACGTTGGTAGTGCGGCAAAACATTTTTTCTACTTGTTTTTTTTTTCAAAAAAACTTCACTTTAAAAGTGCGAGAATTTGAGGAGCGTGAAAAACCCCTTCAATTATAGAAAACGGAAAAACTTTGTTTTTGTTCGAATAGCATTCAATTCAGTTATTTCCATAGTAAAAACACAATCATAATAATCAGTTTAGTTATTTTTCTAGACAATAATAAATTATTACTTGTCGATAATTTAGGACAATCGGAACGAACTTCCATAAATTTCTTTCTATTTTTATTTTTTATATTTTATTTTCTATTTTTATTCTCTATTTTTTCTTATTTCTTTCTATTTATAAAATTCTTAATGATAGCCGAAAATCCTATGTAGTGGAATTTAAGCTTCTGAAATATATTAGAACCCATTACTATTCTTTTTATGATTATAGTTATTACCATAATTTCCGTAATTTCCTATTATTCTATAGTGATGATTATCGTTGCTCATATAGCTTATTTCTATTTCGATATCCAGAGTTAGCGTAGGTAGTTTGGTGGTAAATTTCAGGCTACACCATTATCTGTATTGGTGCGCACTTCTACTGTTCTTCTACAGATGATAGTTATTGACGTCAGTCGTTTCACGTTTTCTATTCATCACGAAGAAATTCATGAGATATGACCGAACCACTATTTCGAGGATTTTCGCGACCTCCGGTCCGGACTTATTGTAGGTCTGTTTATGTTGACTTTTGTTACGTTGATGTTGTGCTGATCAATAGAAAATTCACTTTCCAATGCATTACTCATCTAATTTGCATTGACTTCTTGATAGTCATTGCCCGTGGTGGTGATGTAGAAGTTGCTTCAAGTAACGTCATCTCCAAAATGCTTTAAGAAACAAGAATCGATGAACCACGACAAGATTTTGATTTCTAGATTTAATCCCGGGAAACGTAACAAACAACAGCAGCACATCATCGAATAATCATCAAAACAACAACAAAAGCTAATTTGACTCATCAAACTTATAACTCCAGCATTTTTTGATAAACCGAGACGTTTTTTTTTCTCCAAAACAATTTATCTTAACATTGTTCCAGTTCTACTAAAAATTATTGTTTTAAGTACAATCTTCGATAGAAAGCAAGGCTTTGGAATCAATTGTAGTTGTAGGAAGAAAATTCTACGGAGCAAAAATAACAACCACGACAAATAAATTGAAATTCAAAACAACATATAAATTAATTATAAATTCAAAGCCAACTTTCATCCACTATAAGTTTGTTGCTAGTTTATATAATGTCGTTAATTGAAAAGCAACTTTAGCTTCATGCTGTCAAATGATATCAAACAGATAAAATTTTGACATAAGGTCCTCTATAATCTCATTTATAAAGCTTATATCTGATGCGTTTATATTTACGCTACTATTTGAATGCGTATATTTATTGTTTACTCATTAATACATATTCTTTCATGGAACATTTCATTTTATTTTCGTAGAAGATTCTGAACTCTGAAAATCTGGAGCCAAATTCTGAAAAACAAAACTTTGGAATGCTGACTTTCAATTCTAAAAAAGAAAACAATGTCTTTGAAAAAATTCGATGACAGAAAGCGTCGGGATAATTGAGTCGATGAATTGTCGATAATATCTTCAAATCTGGATAATACTAGAGTGAAATTTCTTTCACAGACATTCTTTTGTCTTTAAAACTTCTATCTGTTATGAATGACTTTTCCAAAATCAGTTTATCCCATGGGATCGTTAGCTGTCAATATCTCAACTAAATATGAAAATAGAACTGATTCATCGGTATTTTAATTGTTCCCATAGGCACATCAATCAAATCGGTTATTCAGTTAGTCCTTTTTCTATTCATTGACAAAGTGCATTTACAGAAAATGAATAAATATATAAAATTCAAATGGAGAATAAGATTAGATCTTCTAAATATAATGCATTATACCTCTGATTTATTGATTTTTTGAGGCTTTAGAGGATGACGCTTATGAAAGCAAAGAAAAGAACAATGGATTTCACGCCAGACTTGTTTTCGATTCAAATGATTCCGATCATACGTTTTGCTTATAAAGCTAATAAAAACTTACTCTTCAGATATTTTTTGAAACGATGTGCCATTGAAACGAATAACAAACGAATTCGAGAACATTTTACTTGATCCTACTGCATAGTATTTCAGTAATCCATAAATGTTCTGTAAAAATGATCATATAGAGGATGATCAGCACTTCTCTATAATCAAAAAAGAAAAAAAACTCAAAGCACGTTCATTTTTTGGATATTCCAAAGATATGTTCAAATTTCTAGCAATCGATAAAATTCTAGCATATTTTATATGACTAGTGAATTTATATTTACCAAGTTTTAAAATATATTTGGTCTCGCCACGCACTGTTGATAACGTCTATTTTTACAGATTCATCTAACAATTTGAAGTATTTGAATATTCACGGATAAGGTTTAGCATTCGAACAAAGCAGCTGTTCCAGAAACAGACGAATAGAATACCTCATTTGAATAGTGCTATAATCATACAAGACTTCTACCTCATTTCTTCATTTATTCGAGTAATGTTGTTCATTTTAGAACATCTTGTTTTCAAGATAAATTGAGGTATTTATAATAATAAAAATAACAAATAAATAAGTAAATGAATAATAATAAAAATTAATAATAGTCAAATATTTTAAAAAACAAGCAAAAATCGTCAAAATGAAATCTAATGTGGCTCGATGACCAACAAATAGCATCATATCTGTAGAGGGATTTTTGTGCAATTTCAAATCAAGATTTTCTTTTTTCTAGAGTTTGAACCAAAATGTTCTCATAATAAATTTCATTTTCTTCAAGACTATGAAGATCATCAAGAAAACGAATAGAGTTATCTACGACACCCTCAGGCATAATCCTTATAAATCAATTCGAATCTCATTTATCTTTACAACAATTGCGAAAATTAAATCGTGAGCTGTGAGCGAAATCAAGAAGATAATCAACTAACTTGACGTCAATGTATACTATTGACGTCAGAGACGATGTTTACAAGTTGAAGGTCCAAAATTTGATATTTTAGAAATTCAGCTCAATTGCTTCAATGAAAAACAAAGTAGAGCAGTGGCAACTATGTAAATAATAGTTAATATTGTAGTAAAATAATTATTGCTTAAAAGTTATTATTAATAGAAAGAATACGTTCAACTTTCGCATTCTATTTATATAAATTGAAAATCATTGAAATACTTTGAGTTGCCTACAACTACTATTAACTTTTAGTAATTGCATCGTTTGATATAAATTAGAACAAAAAATAACTTTCGAAAAGTCTAAACCAATAATGGTGTAATACGTCATAGCAAATCGAAAATAAAATCTAAGCCAAATGAGTTCGAATCATGCCTGATTTTCCAAGATCGTTGTTTAACTCAGCATTATGAGACAGTATACTCATTTTCTTTAAATGTCTATTTTAAAATGTTATCAAATATGATGTTTCTGTTTACTAATAATACATAAAATATATAGTTCATAGAAAAACAAGACAATCGAGAATACAAAGAAGAGTGTGCATGATAACTACCGTAATCTGTTCTTGATTTAGGCTTTCCCATTCGGCAATCGACGAATTTGCTTCGATTGTATTGCAAAGTGGTGGACGAAGTTGAGTATGATTGTAGACGCATTCATCTGACAAAAATAGAGATTCCACGGTTTTCTATGGATCCAGATTGCTGTCGTATATCGATTACCTATCGGTCCATATTACGGTCACGTAATAAAACACAGCTAGAATACATAAATCATAATGCACACCGAATATAATACTTATGAGAACAACGTCAATTCTTATTATCATTTGACTGAATCCGGCAACTGCTTGATATGGACAGTATTTTTTTAATTATTAAATTTATAAGATTTAATACATTTTATGCTTGAAGGAAGACAATAAGGAAACATAGGAAATAGATAAATGAAGGTAATGCAAGCTTTTCTTCAGCCATTATTGCATTTCTGTAAAATTTCTGAAGAATTCAGTAGAACAGTAAATTAACTTGTTTTACAAGCTGCATTAAAGTTACTTGACACTGAGCGAGCCAAGTTGTGTACTGCAGCGGCGTCCCTGGTCAGTTATAGTCGCTGAGGACCCACGTATTCTCACATGATCCATAATGTTCAGTGAAAAAAATTTAATAAAAATACGTTTGTTTTTTTTAGTCTGCGATTATACAATTTCAAAGTATTAGTGCCTTTCTTGTTATTATTTTCCCGCAAAGTGTTTTTAAGCCACATTTTTATCATTTTTAAAATATCAACAATGATAATAAAAGATTCATTTTGACGATTACTGTAACAAACCACTTCATCATCCTTTCAGAATTTGTTTATAAACCTTAAACATTATATTCCTAGAGAAAACGTTATCAAATTTACGATACTAATAAGAAATGAGAAGAAATGTATTTATCATTCGAAGAACTACGAAACATAAGGCAGACAACAATTTGTTTCGAAAAAATCAATAAGTTGGATCCAAGCCAATGCAGTACAGTATACTGTGATTTATAGCTATTATTAATCTGAAATTCATGAAACTTTTTAAGATCAATCCAACATATTGATTAATATCGAGGAATACCAAACTTACCTATTTCTTTGTTCCTTAATTTGCCTCACTTTATTATGTACTGGAATTTAGAGTCAATAAGCAGCATATATAATAAGCATGAGCAAAAATTCTCAAAATGTTTTGAATTTCATTGGCTACTGTATTACATTTAATAATTTCACCTGAGCTTAAGAAAAATGCGGTGATCTTCCGCGCCGATGCTAATATTTGTCAGTAACTAATTTTAGGATGGTGTGAGATTTTCCATAGTAGCATAGAACACTCTAATACATTAGGAAAATGAGAGTTCTCTGTAAGTGATATGACATAAATTCAACAAGACAAAAAGCATATATGAAGAATGAAATCGAACCGGCAGATCATTACTGCTTAAGCGGCGTTGTATTTCTGATGGGGGTTCTATAATTCCTTTCAGCTTCAAATTAAAGGTGGAATTTCAATTATTCGACGAAATGTCATTTAAAAAATCAAATTCCTATTAAATTCTTGTTACTATGATGTTTACACCAAATATTTCAGCCCAAACGTAACTATAATAACAATAATAATAATTTATGATAATAATTAATAATAATAATTAATAATAATAATTAAT
>KN716453.1:72894-84087 GCA_000816705.1 Dictyocaulus viviparus | reverse complement strand
TAATTTTCAACCTATTTCCCTCCAAACTCAGCTTAATCAACATACATATCACCTCATTTAATGAATTTGCGCAAGGTTTCCTCAGAATAATGCCTTATATTGAGCACATCACAAAGAACCAATAGGTAATATTATCATGGATTTATGAGGAATAGAAATAATCAATATTTATATTATAGGTTGAATTTTCAATAAAGAACAGACAGAAATCACGAAGAGAAAATCAAATGAGTCATATTGATTGATGGGCATTTCTAAAATTCTACAGCACGACGTATTCGTAACTAGTCTAAAAATTGAGTTCCCACAATTTTATTCAAATACAAAATAAAGCCATTTAAGAATGCTTGTAATTTTTTTACAATTGTATGAATTTAAAGTGGTCGTTATTTCTACTAGATGCTTAAATGAACTACCATTGCTGAAGACTGTTATGAAATCACTGCAATCAAATACTGATCAGTGAATTTTAATTGAAGATTTAATTAAAACTTTAATCAACTTAACTGAACCACTATATTTTAATGATACTTATTCATTTTCGGTCTCAATAAAGCATCTAAATCATCTCATAATTTGGATATACGTCAAAAATAGTTGATTGAAATAATTTACTCGTCTAACTCCGTCTTTATTATGAGGTCAGAGATCCCTCAGGTGTGTTTGTGCGCCGTGCATAAAATTAGTTTAAGTACTGAAATTATACAGTAACAATGATTTAAAAAGAGCATCAAGCATAACAACACTAAATTTTAAACGCTGTAGAATAATAAAATCGCAAAATTTTCAGGTACGGATCTCTGAAAATTTTAAGAAATGCTCAACATTTTCTTATGTTTTCTTCGATTTATTATGTAAGTACATCGATGAACTAACCAAATGTAGCAGTGTGATAGAGGACATGAGGATCAACGCAAACAGCTTTGGCGACTTTTTCAAGTACAATCAATTCTGCGTGATCAATTGTTTCGTGGCGAGAGATCACATAAATCGCACGCTCATCACATTTACCATCTACCGTAATACTTAAACACGAATACAGTACACCGACGTGGCGATTGAAGAACAAAAATCGAAACACCACTGGAAAAAAACTTCTCTCTTATTGTAGTTTTCTGAAAACAAAGATGAGCTATATGTGTAAGAAAATGTTAGTGAATTTTATAGGTCAAAATCTTCCTCTTGTTTACAAATAATAAATGTTCATGGAGAAAAACATTTTTTAATAAATATAAACTAAAAATTGACAACAAGGAATAATACCATTTTATATTCAAGTTGAATTTTGCTAATATTAATATGGATAAGATTTAAGGAAAATGAAGTTGATTAAAGCACTAATACATTTGGACTGAATTATTATTCAGATTTTTCTTTTCATTCTTCGAATGTAAGTAAACTTTTTCTTTATGGGCTCTTCTGAATACAAATGTAAAGCAATAGCTTTTTGTGACATATAAAATCCACTTCATCCATCTTATACAAAATCACCTCAAAATTTCATTCGATATTCAAACCAAAACTGGCAACTTGAGTATCATAAAAACTTTGAAAAATGACTAAAATACTCGGAAGAAAAATGTCAGATAATCTTAAAAACATGTCCAGTATCTTAAAAACCATCAATCGATTAAGCTGAATTTATAATTATCAAGAGCGTGCAGATAACTTCACTCAGTGAAAAGAGAAATAAGGATTGCAGATTTTTCTTATATACCGTATGAATTCAAATACATTTTCTATAGTGCAGCTAGATAGTGCTAAAGATTTGAATAGAATGTAATACAAAAAATCTCCGTTTTATATTGTATTTCTTATTTGAAAAGGAAAAGCCATAATTCTCTATTTAAATCGTTAACATCGTTATGATTCTTATCCTTCTTTAATTTATAATGAATCAGCATACCCCAGTAGGCGTGTCAATGATTCTGATGGATGTTAGCTTCTTTTTTCAAGCTATCCTCTTGATATAAAAATTTCACATCTACAGTAACTATTTGTTAATGCCTGAAGACGTATCAGAATAATAATAATACGTTAAGTCGATCCCGATGTTCATCAATAGCACACTAAACGACAGGGCGTTCTAATCAAATTTCGAAATACCCATGGATCAGACTAATCAACGTCCACTCGACTAGTTAATTTTAGCACATGAAAAATAAGCACGAGTTGAGCCTCAAGAGAAGCGTCCAAACTTCTATCATTTATATAATATGTAAGAACATTTATTATAAAAAAACATATCTGAACATTAATAAAACTACTCAATGTAGAGTTTGGTTCTTAGTTGAATTACTGTACTTTTTATTATTCGTAAGTTGTAAGCTTTTCCATAAACATTGTTTTGCAACCATAAAAATCAGCAGAATACGATCTACGGCGGCATGAAAAAACTTGGTAAGAATTTCAAAGGAATGTCATTACTAAATTGAAAATGCTATAGCAATCACAATTTAAAACACGAATGGTGTCAAATTAAGCAATAGAAATTCAAGACACCAAATTCTTACCGGTCATATTCAAATATGTGAATTTCTTCTTAACCGAAAAGAGGAAAAAATGTGCCATTCAGTGAAAAATCTCGTAAATCTACATCGGCTAAAGAAAAAAAATGCAATTCTGCATAATACTTTATTCTATGCCATCTCGAATTCATTAAATTGACATTGCATGCATATCAACTGTTTGCGAAGACGTCTTAATGGTAACAACAAATTCAGTTGCCTGTTCAAGTTGAATGTGAAATTCTGCATCGTATACACAATGAATGTTAATATAAAATGTGAAATTAAAGGAATGGAAGTTTTTCTCATAAGCCTTTTCTCTGGAGAACAAGGAAACAGAAAAACTTCCTATTCCAACGAACTGAAACTCCACATTTCGTTTCTATGCTAATAATGAAGCATTTTTTAACTCATTACTCTTCAACTTTTTTAATTTTATTGAAAATTTCAAATTACAACGATTCCCACACACGTTTACACCTGATTAAACAACAACTACCTCTAATTAACGTTTTAAAATTCATGGTAGATAAATCTTCTACTCAATAATACCGTCCACAAAATCGGATTTCCATCCAATCCGAATTTCACAATTCAAGCAAGAAAAATTTTAGAATCGATGAAGTTTTATCGAAAGACCAACAATATCCTTCTGGTCAGGATTTTCACCATAATAATAAATATGAGAACTGGCTGCTAGTTTTTGATACATCAATTCAAATTCATCAGAATTGCCATTTAAAAAGTAAAAGTACCTCTTTCTACCTTTTTATACAAAATTATTGACCCATTTCTATTTGTATGGAACTTTTTTCTGCGCTTTGAAATTTGACTATACATCTGTAAATCATGAAGCGAATATTCTTTTTATTACTTCTTTAATGTAAGGTAATGTGTTTTGAGAAACTCTTGGCTCATCAAAAGTTGTTAGATCAAAAGGTTGACGAAATATAGAAATTAAAAAAAAATATTTTCAATGAGAAAAAAAACAGTTTGAGAACTACCTACTTGTCGTTGAGTTTTTCGTTGATGACTCAAAATGAAGTTCATAGAAGTAGTCAGTACCGTTTTGTAATTCTTTTACTGTAAAAACTCGAGTGAAGCAGTCCAATGGCTCTCCAGGTAGAGCGCTGCAATCACTTGCCTCGTTTTATTGCTATTAAAGACAAAAATGGACACTAGGGCAATGATGAAAAGTGCTTTGCCTGTCATGGGTACGGTCTGCTCTGGCCCCTAATATTATTTTCAGCAAAAAAATTCACCCTTCCTTAAAACCAGGTTTTGATTCATTTGAATAAAAAATTTTTACAGCAGGGTGCCAACACGAACAACGCATAGCAAAACATCAATAGCGAAAAACTAAGACAGAATGTGATAAGCTCTGGCGTTCATAATTCCTTGTCGCGGAATGCGTCTACCCATCTGTGTTCAACCTATTATAGTGTAAGTGATTCAGTAGGAGTCTGATACACACAGTGACTTGAGTTGACCACTCTGCACTAGGTCATTATCTCAATAAGATTTTTCTGATATGAATCAACTTATCGATCTCAGAAGTATGGCGGACATGCAGGCTTGAGGGAACCTGATACGGATTTGCGTATCACTGCGCCACTTCACTCACTGGGTCTCGCGCTCGTTACAGCATTGATTAATGCATTTTTGGTCCCTAATATGGATCAAAACTTCATATTTTCTCTTTATCTTACCTGGATTACCTGGATTCCCGTTGATCATCGACTAAGTCGAGCGAGCACCAATAAAACTTCGATTTTCCCCTATCGCACGCAAGGGTAGTCCAGTAAGTTCTTTTCGCTCTAGGGATTCGTTGAGCATCATAATCCCTTTCTAGGGCTTTGGTGAAGAGGACAGACCATCGGGCTGGTGGTTTTTCTGCAGTGCGTTTGATGTGCAGTGGGATCCAATCACTTACAGCTCGTGTCCACCGGTCATCATCCATGCGCATCACGTGTTCGGCTCACCTAATTTTCGAAAGCTTGGCGTGCACCACGGCTGATTTTTGATCGTTGACGTAGATCGGAACTTTGTATTCAATCTTTCACCTGAGTGATGCGGGAAGTATTACCATTTTGATGGAGTGCCGTACTGCGCTCACTGATCGCTCATTACGTTTTCAAAGCGTACAAGTTTATGAGGCTTACTCTTAGGTGGTAGCAACCGTGGTATGAAAATGGTTGGTTTGGAGTTTGAGCTTTGTCTTCTTTGTTCTCTACCCTACATCTTCGATGCTTTTATATGTTCCATATGTCGGTCGTTACCTTTTGCTAAGCTCTGGTGCTATTTCGTTTATTATAGTGCTCTCACGACCTGGAAACCCATAGCTCAAGCAATCTGAGATGTTTGTTCCGTTGAGTATAAATAAGGCATCAGCAATGTATCCGTTTGATGTTTTCAAAAAAAGGGGTAATTTTAGCTAGCTTTTTCGAAATTGATGGAGGTAAAACAAGGTGGTTTCTAATACTCTCGTAATATTTCTATGAGCCATTATCATTGTGTAGGTATAGCCATCATGCTAGATCCTCCTCGAAATTCTGCTTGCTCATTTGGTTGCTCTTGTTTTCTGCTTTGTTAATGATGATCCATTTAAAAAGCTTATAAACGACAGATAAAAGGCAGATTGGAGATATTTACCTATATCATGAACATCTTCGTTTTTGTGCAGCAACACCATCCGCCTAGTTTTTCACTGACTTGCAACTTTGCAGTCTAACAGGTAGCACTTGAAGAATCGTGCCAGTATCTTAATTCAATCCAATGTTCTATTCCGATTTCGTAAGGCTCGGAAACTGCGCGATTTCTCACCGACAAAATTACATGTTGGGTTCCGGAATGAAGGACGTTATGAACCAAATAACCATCTTTTCTGCTTACATGGAAGCAGACGAATGTGACTACTGAAAAATAGTCATTGTAAATAACTTTATTCATTGCCGTCTGGAAATGGTAAATGTTCCGATCTGGCGTCGGAGAACAGTCATCATGGTCTCATAATTTTTGAAGTATCGACAAAAGTTGTGAATGCTTTTCCAGCCTCAGCTGCTTCATGCACCACTTCTGTTTCTTTCTTTGAAATCTTTTGCTTCCATGCAGTGTATTGAAAGCTCGGAGGTTAGTTGATAATTGCGTGTGGTTTTAGTTGCTCCATGCTGGCGTATTAGCTGAAGAGTTCTTGAAGGCAGAAGTCTCTAATTATCAAACTTTCGAAGTTTTTAACTGTGTCGTGAAGGTGCCTAACTAGCCGTACATATTTTTTGTCGATATTAACAGTGACGGTATTTTCTCAAGATTTAGCCAAAGTGTTGTACGAATCCCAATAGATGACACTTAACTAGTATGAAGTCGTGGTGTTACGACGATCGTGCTGAAACAATAGGCAAAGTATGAGAACTTACGCGGACTGAAATAGACGCAGAACTGCTGTAGTGTTGGAGACGGCCGTTAGACGCATGACCATTGCATAGGTATCTAATGCCATTTCATCAAATCGTGCCATCAAAAACCACGTACCAGCTCTTTCCACCTGAAAATTCCGTGAATTAAAAACGGAAACAAGCGCAACTTTCAGTAATTTGCCGCCCCATCATAGTATTTAAGTTAAAATTGAATGTAGAGTGGCGACATACGAAACAAAAATACATAATTCTTCCAATCGTAACCTTGCAGATTTTAAAAGTTATTAAAAATGATCGTATTTATAATCTCTCATTGTATTTGATATTCATTTTCTATGAATCAAGGTGATTGTGTTTTTCACATTACTGATAATGCTGACTTAGTCGCCTCATTTAAAGCCTCATGCGTGACTCAAACCCCATCAACAGATGTCCAGTATGTTGTGTTAACGATCGCAATACCAAAGCGAAAGGCCCTCGGACTAACAAAAATGAAACTGTGTGTATATGCATAATAGAATAGAACGATATTCGAGAAGTGGGAAGTTGAACAGTTAAGAACAATTAATTAGAAAGCATTAGATAGCTATCAAGAATTGAAAGTGATTAGGGCAAAAAAAGAAACGGTTTGAAAAAAAGCCAGAAACATCTAAGACAGGCAAAGAAACAAACTTAGGACAGTAATTTTTCTCGTATCAGTCAATGACTGACCAACGTTCAGATTACTGCTGCGTATTTACAATGAATATGGAAAAACTGGACCCAACTAAACTACTGTCACTGATGAGAATATTATTTTCAATTTTTTACCAATGTAAGATACACATATTCATCCTAAAAGTGATTGTCCACTAAGAACTTCCTAGGGGTAGGTACGTTTATCAGATTCGTCTTGGGTACTGCAACTAAATAGCAATTTAGTGATTTACAATGAAAATCACAAACCTTTTGCCAAGTATTATTTCCAGAATACAACTTACTGCTCCAAGATCTGCACGAACACCTTTCGCATCAGAAACAAAGCATTTTGGTTCTTGTACATTTGTAAGAATATGTAGCACATCGTAGTGAGAAAGTGTAATCAAATCACGACGAAGACGTGTTGATGCTGACATTTCACTACCACACTGAGCTGTAAAAATGTTAAGGAAGAAGAATACAATCAATAAGAGTATAACCAAAAACGTAAAAAACTAATGCATACATCTAAATTATTTGAAACTAAATATCACCAGTTCATTGTATTCTTCTATTATTCTATCCTAATTCATTCATGATTGAAATGCCGGCAGTGTTAGTTTACATAGTTCAAAAGCAGACAAATTCACCCATTTTTCGTTAGTAGGTTAAACTGGTAAGAGAGGAATCTGGGTAAGACTGACAGCAATGAGTTGGTAAACGATGATCGACTCAAGTCATCGTGCAGACTAGGCAGGCATACAATACACGACATGCACGAATATCGGACTCATGCTGCAACAAAGGTTGATCGACACCAAAGTTTATCAAGATAGCTTGTCATTAAGAATATCATTGATAGAATTCCATTTTATCGTCCATAAATTACTGAGTAGAAATAATGAGTGAATAATGACGTGATTAAATCACTATGAACAATCACAATAATATGATGTATTCATTACAGTTTAATTTACGAATTCATACATAAACCACAATACTCAACGGTTCACCTCCTCATTTTGGCTAGAAAGTGTTTCCACAATTTCCTTCGTTCCACATGCAAGGTAGGTAACAGCAAACCTATGAATTTTGCCGCCCTCTTGCGATAAAACACGTAGTAAAGCAAGAGGAATCTTTCATTTCATGAAGGCTGGTGATTGAGCTCATACCATACCATATCCTATCATCTACAGAGAAATCCTTTTTAAAATAAAAGATCTTTTATACTCTCAATCATATAAAATCAAGTCATTAAGCTAACATGCTTCTCACACAAATAGCTAGCAATAATTAACAAATCGAATAAATGAGCACTTTTCTCACGTGCGCTGTTCTTTGATCGGTCGATGCCAAGCCAAACATGGGAAACACACGCCCCTTAGCCACAAGCACAATTATTAAACGTAACATTTCATTTGGCCCATGACCTCAAGTTTCATTACACCCTCTACTAATCATATCTGTAAAATTAGTGGTCTATAGCGATGTCCGTTAATTTATTTTTGATTCAACGCATCACTACTATGTATTGATGACCCCTTTTACTCTTGATGTAATCACATTTTGTGGGAAGGAATATAATTACTACTTTTTGCGTTTGATTTCAATAGCTTAATGCGGTATATTGTCTAGCACTGGTTTTCTATTCCACAACCACCGAATATCGTTTTATAATGTTTCATATGTTTGTTAGATAAGATAAGCTTTGACTTTGACCAATTTCTATAGAATGCTCCTACCTATTCGTGTTCAACATGACGTTGTAGAGGTGGTTGAGTGCAAGCCTAGTCTATACGATGGCTTGAGTTAACCGCTCTTCACCAAACCTGTGCTATTTATTTCACCCATATTTCTCTCGTACCAGTTTATTATAGTTTATCGATCACCAAAAAATGATGGGCTTAGGGTGCGCGAAATGATTCAGTTTTGCGTGTCACTATGGCATCTTCACCACTGCGCCCCTACTCGCTGATTATTGTTGGTTAACGTATTATTGTTATAATTTTACATAAAACTTTGAGTACCCACAAAATTATAGTACAAGCTACTGTTCTGTCTACTGCAACATCAAAAACGCAGATTCTCTAACGAATCACAAGTCGTGCGCACCAGCACTACTCTTGCCGTGCAGGAGCACACAACTACAACTAAACCAAATCACGTCAACGTCAGGAGAAGTAGCGCACCTCTAAAAAATTAGTAACTCGATTGCCATTGAGCAATCCGTGCAACAAGTGAGCAGGAAGTGCGCACAGGAAACAGGAAATACGACAGGAAATATATAATAAGACGTAGAAAATGAATTGAAGCAAAAGTATTCTTACAGAAAGAAGATGATGTCTTTTGATACGTCGGTACTAACAGTTTTCGCACGAGATGCGATCAATCACCTTACCTGCTTGGAAAAATTAGTTGCGAAAAAAACCTCAACAATACTTCGCACACATGGTATTTAGATGAGCAATGACTGGACTAAAACGGGTAGCACTACAAAGATGAGCTAGGCATACTTCAACCTTTAAGTTACTAAGATCAGAACGCATTTCTGGGGTAACCAAGAAAATGCTGGAGATAAGGGAAAGACGGGAAACTGCGGACGAGAAATTTGTCAATTTTAGAAAATCGTTGTAGGAAGATTTAAAAAGTTACAAACAGAAAAGGTCAGTTGAAGAAGCTCGAAAACAATCTGGCTCAAAACATTTTTTAAAATAGGTAAAATTTAATAATAGAGAAAAAACCCCTATGACTAAGTATTTTCAGGAAGTGTTTCTCTTGAAACTTTAATTTGATGTGAAGAACGCCCATGAAGCTTTTCCCGGGATCTCCTTGGCTTCTTCTTTCCGGAAAATTGTTAAGGCTTCATGGAAATACCACATGATTTGTTGGGCCTCAAAATCTGTGCTTTGTTGGTCAATGAAAATATTAATAAACGTACAGTGTAGATCGAACCATCGAAGACTATCCTTTTCAATGCACACCTTTTCGAGATACGGTAACATCATTGATAAATCGTTGTGAGAAAAATGACGAGATCTATAAGACCACAAGCAATTTCAAAATGGATATTTAGGATTTTGGAAAATGAACGAGCTATTATAAGTTAAATTAATAGGAATCTACTATCGAATAGAAGTAGTGCCCTTGCTTTTTTAAATTCAAAGCTGTTTTCATTTGAATTCCACTTACCAACTTTCCAGCCCACAAAATATATTGTTTGCTTCAGTTTGATTCAATTTGAATTAATAAATATTTCAAATCTACCTAACACGATTTGAGCATCCTCAGGCAATGCGCCATTTCATTTTCTGAAATGGGAGGAGAACTTTTGCTTTTACTCTTAATATTTCCTAATAGCATCACGACAAACAATTTGTATTATTTCAAGCGTTATTTCTCATAACAAACCACGTCGACACTGTGAATCACAACGAACCATATTGGGCGCATTTTGATCTCCTTACCTTTTACACGCTATTTTCAATGAACTTGAACTTACCTGGATTCCCGTTGATCATCGACTAAGTCGAGCGGGCACCAATAAAACTTCGATTTTCCCCTATCGCACGCAAGGGTAGTCCAGTAAGTTCTTTTCGCTCTAGGGATTCGTTCAGTATCATAATCCCTTTCTAGAGCCATGGTAAAGAGGTCAGACCATCGGGTTGGGAGTCTTCCTGTAGTGCGCTTAATCTCCAGTGGGATCCAGTCACTTACAGCTCGTGTCCACCGGTCATCATTCATGCGTACCATGTGTCCGGCACACCTAATTTTTGAAAGCTTGGCGTGCACAGCTGCGTCTCTGATTTTCGATCGTTGATGTAGATCAGAGCTTCGCATTCCCTTTTTCACTTTTGTAAAGCGGGATAGGCTAAGCATACCCTTGCGATAGAGCGCTTTATTGCACTCCATGAACTTTCATCCTGCTTTTGTAATGTCCAAGTTTCTTAAGCATATATCAAGGCAGGAAGAACCGTCGTATCAAAAAGGTGGGCTCGAAGCTTTCTCTTCTTTGTTCTCTTCACTACGTCCTCGATGCTCTTATATGTTACCCAAGCAGCTCGTTTCCTTCTGCTAAACTCTGGTGCTATGTTGTTTATCACATTGATCTCACGACCTAGGTACATGTAGCTTGAGTACTTGGAGATATACTTTCCGTTGAGCGTTAATGGGCATCAGCAAAGTATCCGATCTTCATGAACATCGTTTTTTCCAGATTTAAATTGAGGTCAATTTCTCCACAAATACTGTCGAAGTCGGCTAATGTTTGTTACGCTTGCTCGATGTTTGGTGTAATCAATACGATGTCATCGGCGAAATGAAGATAGTGAAGTTGCTAACCGTCGATTTTCACTCCCATATCGTTCGATTCCAATTTTCGCACGATATTCTCAAGAGTGGCTGTGAACAACTTTGGCGAAACAATATCGCCTTGCTGAACCCCTCTTTTAACGTTAATGATGATGTCTTTATGAAACGGGGTAATTTTGGCAGTGAAATTTAAGTAGTATAGAATTAATAACCCACACAATGATACGATATCAATGAACACACTCTTTAGGATGTGGTTTGCAAGTATTTAAGTATGATAAGGAGCT